>JARHVA010002604.1:1587500-1650000 GCA_037957365.1 Torreya grandis
TAGACCCTTAAACTACCAAAACTATTTGTACATAGAGTGTATTTAACATCCTGTTAAAACATATCCCAAGATTTTCTCTTTGTTTGAACACAATAATATTTCCCTCTCTATTCATAAGATCAACTTAGGTTCTAGTTCTTTTCATATGGAAGTGGTCTTCATCATATGTAAACATTTTGGACCCAAATCAAAGAGAATCCATATAAAATTACCCCAAATAAGAATCCTCCCAAAAAGCATTCCTAATTAGAAGAAGACACAAACACAAAGTATTAGTTTCAAGGGGTTATTCCACCCTCATACCTAGATTCAAATGTTGAGGAAATAATAGATATTGATCTAGTTCACATCAAAATGGAATATTTATACAATATAATTACTAAGGTTAATATGACATATTATGGTTCATCCACAATAATGGATTAACTTAAGTATTCACCATCCCAATTTCAATACAGTGCCTAGAACTAGTCCTGACAATGGCTAAGCACTATTATGTAGAAAAGAGAGAAGTAACAAATTTAAAATGAGAATATATGTTTTTGATTAATTAAGGTGGAAAACCAGGGGCCAAACCCTATACAGTAAAAAAATATAGGAAGACTGGCAAACAAAAGATGCCAGCACCAAACCAACGACACAGCTGAGAAACAAAGTCATAAACAAAACAAAACACTAGAAAGACCAGAGTCAGAAAGGATGAAACTACATCACTATAAAATTAACAAGATCCTTAAGATTCTCATTGTCCACATTGTCAGCATTCCCTGGATTACCCATCACTTCCAAGATCCACAATGGCCTTCTCCATGTGGACCACCTTTGAAAGCTATCTTCGTCATCAATGTGCATCATTCATGCTCCGTCATCTCCTTCTGAATGATCTCTCTAATGTTTGGGGGTATATGAGCCCCTTATTGCCATACCCTCCATCCTAAGAATTGCTGACCAAGGTTGGCACAAGTATCAACGACCCTTTACCTTCTCTGTAGGTGTGGGTAATCTCAACTTTGAAAAATTTTTGTAAAAGAAATTGGATGTCCATAATGATGTCTTTTAGATGGATACCAATGTTAGATGCTTTATTAACGACATCTACGATCAACTTAGAATCTCCCTGAATATTCAAATTTCTAATTCCTAGGGATATAGCTAACTTTAATCCCTAAAGTAAGGCCATAGCTTTAGCATATTTATTGCTCTGGCAACCCATGCCACCATCATAGACAACATACATCCCTCCTTTTTCATTTCTTATTATTCCTCCTCCACTTGCTTTACCACTCAACTTGGATGCCCCATCAAAATTGAATTTCATCTAATTGGGTTTAGGTGGTATCCATTTAGTATGAAGTCTCTAAAGAATTTTGGAATTATCATGCCCAGGGATAAGGTTTAAAACCTTCCATTTGGAAGCAATTTGACTTTTAAATTTAGATAGGGGTTTCTCTGCAACACTAATATGAGCTATTGTAACAATTTCCAAGATGGTTCTAGGAAAGGATTTAAACACTTGAGCAGCATTTCTAGCAGTGTCCCTGAAAATTCTATGATTTTGCTCTTTCCATAAAGTCGAGCTCAAGCATGGTAGAGCTTGATTCCATAGTTCCTTAATCTAGGGATGTGTGAAGGTTGAGTTCTAACTGAGAATTACTTCTTTAAGGTCAGAATTGCAAACCCATTCAATGCCAAAGTTGTTAAGTATTTTGCCCCATAAATCTTGGGTAAACTCACAGTGTATGAATAGGTGTGAAACTGATTCCTCTCTAGAACCACATAGAAAACATCTGTTGACCAAAGTAAACCCCCTCTTTTAAAGGTTGTCCTAAGTAAGGATTTTGTTATGGGCAGTATCCCACCAAAACAAGTTAATCTTTGGAATGAGTTTATGATTCCAAACCTTTTTCCATACCTCCTTATTCTAAGCTTCAAGTGTAAGCAGATGATAGGTAGATTTGATAGAGAATGATCCATTCTTATCTGGCCACCAGTATTGTTCATCCTCCCAAGGGAAGATTGGGATTCTGATCTCCTGAACACATTGTTGGATCTCCCAAATTCTTGGGATAAGCTTAGGCCTGTGCACACAACAATCTAAAAGGTTTTTCTAGCTCCTTATCCCTTTGTTATTTTCCATATAATCACTAACCCTGTCACCAAAGAACTGAGTAGTCAGGCCTATAATTTCTCCATAGTTTCCTTGGGAGATGAGAGGCTTGTCCCTTAACCAATTATCCTCCAAGAATTTAATCTACCAGCCATTTCCAAACTTCCACCTAATTCCATGTTTGAGAAGACTTCTAATTTTTAGCATTTTATTCCATATCACAGACACCTAGGGTAATACCGCCTATTGAAGAAAGTTGGAATCATCAATGCTATGCATGTATTTGGCATACATTATTTCCCCCCACTCACTATTGTTTTGAATCAAATTCCAACTAACTTTTGAGAGGAGGGCTTTATTCATTTTCTTTATGGATCTTATATTAAGTCCACCATGAGATTTTGGGAGACACTTTTTCCCATCTGACTAAAGACATTCTCTATTTGTCTTCCACTCCTGTCCATAAAAATTTCCTTAGGATATGTTCTAGCTTTTTAGCAAAATATGTAGGAATTTTAAAAAGAGACATGAAGTAAGTTAGGAATACCTTGCAAGGATGTTTGAAGAAGTTACAGCTTACCCCCACTACTGAGTAGTTTCCCCTTCCACCCAAGAAGTTTCCTCTGTGTACATTCCACAATACCATTCCAAAAACCTGAAGATACCTCTTTGATCGAGAGTGGGAGACCTAGGTAGGTAGTTGGTAGGCTAGCCTCAGCACAATCTAAGATATCAATGATTATATGTCTAAGTTCATTAGGAGTGTTGAAGAAGTACACATTGATTTTCTAGAAATTTATTCTTTGTCCCGAGTCTCTGGCATAATCATTAAGTATATTATTCCTTTTTCTAGCTTCGATCATCAATGAGATACCAAATAAGATGGTATCATCCACAAACTGCTGTATAACCATAGGATGAAGGGAAGAGTCAAGTGTGATGCCTACTAGCTTTTTTGAAACTATATCAGCTTGTATGTATCTTCCCAGTGCCTCAGCCATAATGATGAATAGGTACGGGGAGAGAGGGGGTCTCCCTAATGAATTCCTCTTGAGGAGAAAAACCCTCTAGGAACACCATTAACTAGCACTGAGAATTTAGCAGAAGAGACCACATTCCATAATAAGCAAGACAATTTATCATTAAACCCAAATTTTCTAATCACTTGGAATAGAAAAGTCCATGAGACTCTATCATAAGCTTTGGATATATCAAGCTTGAGGGCCATCCCAGGGATTCTACTCTTATCCATGGAGTGGATAGTCTCATGTGTGGTGATCACAGCATCAAGAATCTGTCTGCCTGGGATGAAACCTTTTTGAGTAGGAGAAATAATTTTGTCAAGCAAGGGTTGAATTCTCAAAACCAACAGTTTAGTACATATCTTATACACAGTGTTGCATAAACTAATGGGTCTGAAATCAGCAAGGTGTAAAGGTTGAGATTTTTTAGGAACAAGTACAATGAAGGTATTATTGACTTGTTTCAAAAGTTTTCCAGATCTAAAAAAATCATGAACTGTAGCTGTGAGGTCCGCTCCAACAATCTACCAATATTCTTGAAAGAATATAGGAGGAAAGCCATCAAGACCTGGGGCTTTAAAAGTGCCCATGGAGAATAAAACAACATGTACTTCTTCATAAGATACATGCTTTAACATTTCCAGATTGTCTTCTTTTGTTATGAAACATGGGATTTTATCAATGAATTGACTCATAGATCTATCAATTCTATCATTATTGTTTTCTTTCGTAAGAAGATTATGAAAGAACAACCTGGCTTACTCCCCTATTTCATTATTCTTAGTAATAATGTCTCCATTATCTAGGACAAGCTTAGTTATTGAGTTGGCTTTTCTATGTTTCATAGTTGAGAGATGGAAAAAAGCAGTGTTCCTATCACCCTCTTTGAGCCATTGAACACGGGATTTTTTTTCCAAAAAAACTCTTTGCTGTCCATCAGATTCTTCAATTCTGAAGATAGATTGTTCTCTTCTTCTAAGGTGCCCTCAGAGTCATCCCCTTGATCAATCAGTTGCTGAATAACCTTGAGTTTTCCCATTATATTTTTCTTCTGCTGGAAAAGCTACCCAAAAATGTATCTATTCCAGCCATAAATTTCTTGTTTAATGTGCTAGAGTTTCTTGACTATTCTAAACATGGGAGTACCTTGAATGGAAATATTCCACCATTGAGCCACCATTTGTCTAAAACCTTTGTGTCTAATCCACATAGCTTCAAAATGGAATAGAGGAGGTCTGTAATGTCCTTGATCTCTCTAATTGAGGATAATCAGGTAGTGGTCAGACATGGTTCTGTGTAGAGCTTGTGCCTTCATATTTTGATAGTCATTCTAGTTGCTTGATATCAAAAATCTATCTAATTTAACCTGAATCATTTGATCTCCTCTTCTTCTATTGGTCCAAGTAAAATTTTGGTTCTGCAGCTCTATGTCCAATAATCCCCAATCATTGATGAATTTAGCAAAGTCGAACATGCTGTCTGAGTAATAAATAATTCCACCCTATTTTTTAGAAGGGAATAAAGGTGTGTTAAAATATTTGGCTAACATCCATTTAGAATTCTGAGGATTATTCCTGTAGCTACTCAAATCTATCCATAATTTATGTCTCAAAGCTCTGTTATTTGGTGCAGAAACATTTACCAATGTCCAGTTCAAGGAATTCATGGAAAAATTGGTAATAAAAAAGTGCTTATGATGGGCCATAAGAGATCCTTAGATTTTAGCACTATTCCACATAGTGACAATCCCTCCTGAAGCCCCTTCAGCAGGACTAATACAAAAAGCTGCCTTAGGCCATATATAGTCAGCAATTTTTGCAAAATTCTCCTCTTTCATCTTGACTTCTTGGAGTAATAGAATATCTAGTTTATTATCTAAAATGTAGTTTTTAACCTCAAATTTCTTTGAGGGACTATTAAAGTCCCTCAAATTCCATGATAATATTCTCATTTAGAGAGTTTGGAGGGTTGGGACTCTAGTGTTTTCTATTTACCACTGGCAATCTCCCTAGGAATCTCTCTTTATCTTGTTTCCCTTAGGGTTGGCCTCCCTTGTTTGGGCTCAGTACCAACATCTGCATATTTTTACCTTTCTAGATCTTTTTCTTTGGGGTAACCCATTCTTCCTATTCATTGCTGCCATCTTGTCTTACTACCCCTATTACCAAGTAGTTTCCTACCTAGCCTCCATCTTCCAGATCACGAAAAAAGTCTGTATTTGACTGTGGATCTGGTACTCATTGAGTGTGAATTTCAAGTGTTATTTTTTCCTGTCTAATCCTTGAAACTATGTCATCTTCATTAACTTCCTTTAGCAAAAGGTCCCCTCCTGCCCCTTCCTTAAACATATTAGTCTATTTTTCTAAAGTGTAGACTGTGTTAATTGAGAATATATGTTGTGCTTAGGACTTGAAAATATTTATCACTTTCTACAATTACAAGATAGTTAGGTATTTGTTAATTTGACCCTAACATCTACTCAAAAAATTTGGTATTCCAATACTAGTTCCTTTTCAAAGTGGGGAAATGGACAATGGTTGACAAAACCAAATCATAAAACAACAAGACTTCTTAGGAATATTTATATGTTTGAATTCATGAATAAGTTGATGATATGATCACACTATTGCATATAGTAGTAGGGAACCCAATTGCAAGAAATTTTCAAACATGGGTGTGTGTGTGTGTGTGTGTGTGTGTTTAGATATATAAATACATACATGAATACACTATATATGTATGTATGTATGTATGTACACACACACACACACACACACACACACACACACACACACACACACACGGATCATTAATCGTAAAAATCAATACATTAATTGGGGACAATTGATTAGTGATTAGTGACTCTATTCACAAGAAAACAATATAGGTAAATACCACTTTCAAATTCTACATGACCTTTTATATTGTTTATGTTATTTCTGTGAGAATATTTATAATGGATTGAATATAATAGGTAACATGAAAACTAAAATATTTATGATTTCTAACCCCAAATCTCATTGAAGTAAAGTGCACATCATTTTCAGAAAGTAAAATATGTATTTTTACAATATGTAATTCAAATGTTTGAACTAGAGAAATACAACTTAAGGATATCAATAAAAACTTATACATATATTTTTAGATGGGGAGCTCAGTTCATACAGTTCCCAACTTTTAATTATTTGAGAATCTATGAATGTGATTTTTATCCATACATGATTCCAAGGTATGTGGATGATAAACAAACTTAATGGAACTATTAAGTCAGTTGACTAAGACACATAGTCAATTATCTAGGAAACACAAGTCTAGAATAAAGTTTCCCAATTCTATTGGTCTGCACACTTTTGCCTCTTTGGCTAAACCAAAATTGATTGATGAAGAATTGACTCCAGTCACTATTCAGTCATTTGAAAACAAGCATTATTTTGATCCAATGGCCTAATTCAAAATATTATTGGTTCTTCACATCAACATGTTCACCATTTTGAATACTTTTGGATGGATTATGATGATGACAAAGATGTGAGAATATGTGATTACTCATGATTGACTTTGGAATAAGTCATTGTCTTTGATATAGTAGAAATAAAAAAGAATAGAGTAGATGATGAAGATATTTTGGATTCTATCTATGATAAAGAAGAAATTTAATTGAAACCTCTTTTGAAATTATATTTTCATCAAAAATAATATACTTCACTCATTGACAGAACTCATGTTATGATAAACAAGACTATCAAATGGTTAAAAATGAAAGGCATTAATGTTGAAAAGTCAAGATTTCCTCCTCCCATGAAGGAAACTAAATTGATAAGAGCTCATAAAAAAAATCAATTAAAAATAGGAGCATCTATAACATCAATAATTAAAAATAATTTAGAAGAAATTGAAGTAGAAACAAGAGTTGAAGCCATCATAGAAATTGTTCCAGTATAATATCCACTCAAGCTTGAAACAAAAAGACAAGGTGAAAAGTTCTCTAGTACTCTTATCATTTACATTTCAAAATATATTCCTCTTGATAGCCTTGCCTAGTCCTAAACTTTGGTGACTAATACTACACAATAATATCTAACTCTATTTACATCCTTTCTATTTTCATTCTATACTCCTCACCCTGATACTTCACTACCTTTGCCTCTTTCTCAAAATGTTGAATTTCCTCCTGAATCTTCTCTTAAAAATCCAGCTGATACATTAGAAAAAGTGTAATGTGAAATTGTACTAGAAAATATCAATACTTAAAAACTCCTCCTCCCCCTAAGATTAAAAAGGAATCTAGTACTACTCTTGTGAAATAAACCCTAGGTACATAAATCCCTAGTTGGTTGATTGATATAGTCAATAAAATAAATAAAATTATGCAGCCACAAGACATTGATTTCAACATTTTGACAACTATTCCTCCTCATGCAGTCATGAAGTCTAAAACAATTCTTAGAATAATCAAATATCATAAAGGGGATATATATGTAGAGGTAGTTGTTATTCTTGTTAATAAAGATAAAGATAATGTTGAGGATTTTTATTATAAAATCACAAAAGTACACTAGGGAAAATCTATAAGGGAAGGTGTGAAAGAAAATGTTCAATTTGTAAATGTCATGTTGATTGAAAAAATAGACCAAGATAAAGTGACCAAATAATAACTCAAACAAAAAGTTGAGGAATTAACATCAGTGGTCCATAAATTGATAAGGTCAATTCAATATTCCCATTTAGTTCTTTATCAAATCTTAGACACCAAAACATTGAATGTAGCATAAGAAATTGGTCATATATGTAAGGAAATAAAATAACAGTCTGATAAAATTCTACAAGGTTTTAATACCATCCATACAATGATGACCATGTGTTGTAAAATTTAGTCAAGGTATGATTAGGTAAATGATTTTGAAGACAAATATGTTGAGGAGGTATAATAATGGAATGGATTACTTCCCAAGTTGGAATATTTCTCATATACTTGTCCATATCACCTCATTCAAAAGGAGGTCATTCGAAAAGAGTAAGTTATATACCTTATTGAGTTTATAGGATATGTTGGCTTCAAGATTCATATTTTCAAGGAAAATATTTAAAAATTCAATGATTCTAATTCAATATTAAGATGCTCTCCTTGAAATAATGAGAGGAGTAGGGAAATTAGATTGCACATATACTAATGATAATGGGAAAGTTGTTTTTAAAGAGATCATCATCAATAGATTCAAAAATAATAATGAGGAGATCATAACTCCTAAATGTGCATTCAATTACGGGTAAATTCTAAGATTGATAAAATATCATAATAACTTAGATTATCTCAATGAAATACTAAAAAGACTTCAAAGAATATCTCAAAAGATGATGGACCAACATTATGATGCAAAGATAGCTTTCACATATTCAAATGGTCTAGATGAAGATAAAGTATTAAAAATACTATGAAAATGTGATGATTACTAGGAAAAGAAGTTACTAATATAGAAAGAGAAGGTCTAGATAATCCATAGTGAAGAAAAAAAGTATATTTAATCATTAAATTTTGACTTATTTCCTAATAAAAACTTTTTGAGTCGTTCTTGTAATTTTTAATTGCATATTTTGTAATAGTAATTTACACATTATATATCATGTAAATATAGTAGGTTTATTTTAAAAATTCCAAGTCATGCAAATTTGCCAACACATTTTTTCAAGTTGTGAAAATTTGCTATTGTACTTTTATAAATTATGCAAAAACACTAACACATTTTTAAAAATTGTACAAATTGCTCAATGTGTTTTTGCAAGTTTTCATGTTATTTAAATTTGTTATTGTGCTTTTGAAAGCTCCTAAAAGGTAAAAATGGGTGGTTATGCATTATAACCACTCAATTAAGCCTATAAATACATGTTTTGGTCTCATTTTAAAGGGTTCTTGATAGTTATACTTTTCTAGCAAAAAAAAGAAAGAGGAGATTATATTTATAGCTCAAAAAGATTAAATATAAGGAGAAATTTTGTAAACTTTGTGCTCAAAATACTTTCATGGATAGTGTATGCATGTATAACCATATAAATTGATTATTTTATTTCAAAATGTTACTAAGATTATGATTAATCAGTCAAGAATGTAGGGATTTTTCTATAAAATTTCTTTTTTAAATCTATATTCTTATTTTTTACAAATAATAAAACCTTGGTAGGGTGAAAATATTAATTTTACAAATAAATGAAAGATATTTATCATATTCATGTTATCAATACTATAAATTTATTTTAGTTTATGTTTTATATGTTCTTATGAACATGTAATGTCTTTCCTACCAATTAAATGAGAAAGATTTTCTACTAGTGAAGTCACCCTCCTTTTGACATTTCTAGTAAGTCTCTGAGTTTTTCCACTAGACTTGTTATTATTCTAATTTTATATGAATATTTATTTCCTCTATCATTTTAATTTCATATTATATTTCTATCACATTTTCATGCTTTATGCTTAAAATTACTATCCTATTAAAAACCATTTTTGATGTGAATAGTTTTATTTACTTCATCATTTTTGGTTTGCAATAAAGGTAACTCCACCTTCTAATAGGAGAGAGACTTTGTCCCTTGATTATTGATGAAATTTTTTCATTTATCCTTGTGAAAATTTTTCATGCCAATAGTTTTTAGTGCCCACCATGGGGCACATTTATACAACTCTCATTTAAACCACAATTTGAGATTTTTGTCCATATGATTTAACCATTAATTCAAGGACCACTTTATCAACCTGACCTAGATTTGGAACATTCTACACAATTAGATATTATTTTTCATATCAGACAACTCACTTTGGATTCTGATGAAGTGTCTATACCTTAGTTTTAAATTATTTTAGTAATTATGAATCAAGAATTATATGATGTATAAATGACAAAGAGAATCATTGCATGTAGAGAGGAACATAGAGCTCAAAAAGTAGTCTCAAAATAGTAAAATTCACCAATGACCATTTTAATTATTCAATACCCTAATCATTAACCTCTTTTGAGTTAGAAAGAAGCCACAAAAGAAGATATTTCTTCAATTCTTTGACCACTAGGCTGAGATAACAAAACACATTATGTTCAATTAAAAATTATTACCATAGTGATAAAAATAGAGTAATTTATGTTCCTCATTATGACTTATGATTGTTTCCTCTTTCATTATTCTTTTTGTCATGTTTTATGTTGTGTCATTTTGTTTCATATCTTTCTACTTGTTCATTGGTTCTTTACCTCTACATCTCTTTCTTTGTCTGAAGTCTATCCTTTTATAAAAAGTTAAATGTCTTTGTAACCTAATGGAAATTCATTTAACTATAAAATTGGAATCTAGAATTCTTCTCTCATACCTTACAGTTTGAAGTCCCTAGTAAGATTCAAGTATTGTACTTATTTTTTAACAAATCTCAACAAATATAAAATGATAATTTTTTGACTTTAAATGTTAAAAAAGTCAAAAAATGATCAAATTTATTTTTATTTGTCCAATTCATAAATTTTAGTGAATTAAATGAGAAAAAATATTTAAATCATTTTCCTTTTTATAATTCCATGAGCTGCCAAACACGGTGAATTTCCATCACTTGTCTTGTGTAAAAAACACATCGAAACCCAATGTGTGCTTAATCACATGGTAAAATCTTTCCACTTGTAAAATAACTACATGGAACTTGACATGTGTATCAACACATGTGAGATCTTAGTACCTCTACAAGTACACCCTAAGGATTCTAATCTTGTTCAAAGTATACATAGACTATTCTCTTTGTTAATGTAATCCTCAGAACCTGACATACTATGGAGCAAGCCCATAGATCCTGAAACTATTTGATTCACCTTGAAATGTCTATCGTTACTTTATTTTTTTCTTTCCACACACAGATCTTTCAAACCCTACATTACATCCCTCCATTTATTCCATTTTGTTGACCAATCTACTCCTCACATTCTACATCCCTCATTTCTCTCATTTATAATATTTCCTTTGTGTGCTCAATTTCATTACAATTATCTCTATTTCAATTTTCTTCAACTAGTTGGAAACTAGGGTTTTGATCCTACAATGATATAGTAGAATTGTGGACTATTTAATATCAAAGGGATTTTTGTTCCCAATTTTAATTTTTAAAAGTTTGACCTAACCTTAAATAAACTTTTCTTTGAATTGTATATTCATTGGGATTGAACTAGAAAAATCATCATACTTCAAGTCATGTCTAATCATTTATCACAGTTAGATCCTCTATCAAGCTTGTATTTGTATTCATCATCTATCCAAATATTTCATAGACATTGGCATTTGTTTAAGCCTTCATCAAATCCTGACCTTGCTAGAAACACTATCATAACCTAGATCACTGTTTAGTGTACTATCAAACTCTAATACCTTTCTTTACATATCATTGAAACTTGAGTCTTATCTGTGCATGAATCAAAATTTGATCCCCTACCAAATAAACCCTTACACTCTGAAACCTATATTGACATAGAATGTATCTAGTGTCTTGCTCAAACATGTTTTGGGTTCCATTATTTTCTTGAACATGGTAATATTTACCTCTCTCTTCATAAGATCAACTCTGGTTTTGGTTTTTTTCATAGGTACATGGTGCTCATCTTCAAAATTTGGGACCCCAATCAAAGAGACTCAAAATAAAATCACTGCAAAGAATAATCCTCCCAAAAAGTTTCCCCAATCATAAGAAGACATAGAAATGAAGTATCAATTTCAATGGGTTGTTCCACCCTCATACATATATTGAAATTTTGAGGAAATAATAGATATTGATCTAGGTCACATAAAAATGGAATATTTATAGAATAAAATTAGTGGGGTCTGTAAGACAAATTATGGATAAAGCATCCATGATAATGGATTAGCTCAAGTAGCTACATTCCTAATTTCAATATAATGCCTAGAACTAGTCCTAAAAATGGCTAAGCATTATGATGCAAAAAAGAGAGAAGTCAAGAATTCAAAAAGAGAATATATCTCATGGTTAGGACTAGAACATATTAATCAATTTATATAATTACATCGTATGTAAGCATTTGCTAATTTGACCCCAACATCTTCTTAACAATTTTGAGATTCTAATACTAGTTCCTATTATAAGTGGGGAAACAAAATAAGAATACAACAACAAGAATTCTTAAAACTATTTTTATTTTTTAATTCATGAACTAATTCAATGATATGATCACACTATTGTATAGATTAGTAGGGATCCTAGTTGTAGAAAAAATTTAAAAGTGGATGTACAAATATATATGGATCATTAATCAGAATAAGAAATACATCAATTGGGGCAAAATGATCACTGATTCTATTCACAATAAACTAATATAGGTCAATACCACTTCCAAATTATACATGACCTCTTATCTTGTCTATGTTGTTTACAATAGAATATACTATAGTGTCTTGGATATAATAGATAACATACAAACTACAAAAATATATGATTTCTATCACCAACTCTCATTGACAGAAAGTGCACATCATTTTTTAAGAGTAAATGATGTACTTTTACAATATTTAATTCAAATGTTTGAACCAAATCCATACAACTTGAGTATATCAAGACAAGCTTCTATAAATATTTCCAAATGGGGAGCCTAGTTCATATAGTTGCCAATGTTCACTTTTCTGAGAATCTATGGTTGTGAGATTGCTTCATACATTATTTTGAGGTATGTAGATGACAAATGGGCCTTAATGGAACTAGTAAGGAAGCTGACTGAGATACATAAGCTATTATCTATCAATTCCATGTATGGAATAAATTTTCTTATTTATATCATTTGGTACAATTGTGTCTCTTCGACGAAGGCAATATTAATTGATGAAGAAATAACTCAAGTTACTATTAAATCATTTGAAAGTAGGCCTTAATTTGATGTTAGAAACCCAATTAGAAATATTATTGGTTATTCACATCAACATGTGCACCACTTTGAAGACTTTTGAATGGATTGTGATGATGAAAATGATGTGAAAATATGTGATTACTCAAAATTCACTTAAGAACGTATCATTGTAATTGATATAGTAGAAATAAAAAATAATATAGTAGAAATAAAAAATAATATAGTTGATGATCAAGATGTGTTCGATCCCATCCATGATAAATAATGAATTGAATTGAAACGTCTTATAAAAAGTATATTGTCATAAAAATAATCTACTTCACTTATTGGCAGGACTCAAGTCATGCTAAACATGACTATCAAATGGTTAAAAATTAAAGGTATTAATATTGATAAAGTAGTGTTTTATCCTCCCATGAAAGAAATTAAATCGGTAAGTTCCAATCAATAACATAAATAATAAATAGGAGAATCTATAGTAAAAATAATTATCAAAGATTAAAAAATTTTTAAATCAAAACATAAGTTGAAGCCATCACAGAAGTTGTTCCATTGCAAAATCCACTGAAGATTAAAATAAGAATAATAGGTGAAAATTTATCTGCTACTCCTAACATTTCCATTTCATAAGAATTTCCTCTTGATATCCTTTCCTGATCATAAAATTTGGTGACTAATATACATAGTAGTTTTTAACTTCGGATACATCCTTGATATTTTCATTTACTGCTCCTTCTACTCCTTCTTATCCTTATACTTCATTATATTTTCCTATTTCTTAAAATATTGAATTGCCCCCTAAATATTCTTCTAAAAATATAACTAATACATTATAAAAAGATGAAGGTCAACTTTTAATATGAAAATATCATGTTTTGAAAACTCTTCCTCCCCCTAAGATTCAAAATGAATCTAATATTGCTCTTGTACAACAATCTCCTAGTGTAGAAATACCCAATTGGTTGAATGAGACAGTAAATAAAAGAAAAAAAAAATCAACCACAAGAGATTGATTGAATCATTTTGATAATTATTCCTCCTCATGCAGTTATGAAGCCCAAAATAGTTTATAGAATAATCATAGATTAGAAAAGGGATAGATATGAATAGCTAGCGGTTCTTCCTATTGAGAAAGATATATATAATGTCGAGTATTTTGATTATCAAGTGATAAAATCACACTTCTGAAAATATACAATGGGAGGTGTGAAATCAAATGTTCACTATGAAATTGGCAAATTATTTGAAAAAATGTACCCATACAAGGTGACCAAAGAATAACTTAGAGAAAAAATGAGCAATTAACATCAGTGGTCTAGAAACCAATAAGACCTATTCAATATTCCCATTCAGTTGTTTATCATATCTCAAACACTGAAACACTAAATTTAGTAGAATAAATTGGTCATATGGTTAAGGAAATAAAATAATGATCCAATAAAATTCTATGACAAGGTGTTAGTACCATACATATGTTGATGACCATTTGTTATGAAATCCAGTCAAAATATAATCATGCAATTGAAGCTAAAGACAAGTATGTTGAGGAGGTAAATAAATGGAATGGATTACTTCCCAAGTTGTAAGATTTATCTTATACTTGTCCAAATTATCTCACTCAATAAGAGGTTATTCAAAAAGAAGAAGTTGTATACCTCACTGAATTACTAGGATATGCTAGTTTCAAGATTTATATACCTCACTAAAATTCAATATTTCTAAGTCAATAGGAGGTGATTATCTCCTTGAAATAATGGGATTAGGTAAATTAAATTTCATATACACTAATGCTGATGGTAAAGTGGTTTATGAATATATCATCATCAATTAATTCAAAAATAATATCAATGAGATCTTGACTCCTAAATTTGCATTCAATTATGGGTCAATTAAGGTATTGATCAAATACCAGAATAACTTGGATAATATTAATGCAATACAAACAAGACTTCAAATAACAACTCATAAGATGATAGATCTACATTATAATGCAAAGATAGATTTCACATATGTAGATGGTCCAGATGAAGATAGAGTATTATAAATCTTACAAAATTTTGATGAATACCAAGAGAAGATGTTACTATTATAAAAAAGGTCCAAATCATCCTTAGTGAAGAATAACAAGGATAATTTATCATCAAAATTTGATTTGTTTCCTACTCAAAACTTTTTGAGTTGTTCTTACAATTTTCAATTGTATATTTTGTAGTAAAAATTCGCACATTATATATAATTTAAATCTAATAGGTTTATTTTGAAAATTATACGTCATGCAAATTTGACAATGCATATTTTCAAGTTGTGCAATTTTTTTATTATACTTTTTCAAGTTATGTAAAAACACCAATGCATTTTTACAAATTATACAATTTCTCAATGTGTTTTTAAAAGTTTTAAAGTTGTGCCAATTTTATATTGTACTTTTACAAACTCTAAAAAGGCAAAAAAGGTTGTTATGCACTATAACCACCAAATTCAACTTATAAATACATGTTTGGGGATCATTTTTAAGGTTTATTAATATTTATAATTTTCTATCAAAATAGAGAAAGAGGAGATTGTATTTGCAACTCAAAAAGAATCAATATAAGGAGAAATGTTTCATACTTTGTGTTTGAAATCTCTTCATGGATAATGTATGTGTGTAAATCCATATATAATTGATTATTTTATTTCAAAATTTTGTTGATATTATGATTAATTAGTCAAAAATATATAAATTTTGTTTTATAATTTCTTCTTTTAATCTACATTGTTAATTTCTACAAATAGTTAAACCTCGATGGGGTGAAAATATTAATTTTATAACGAAATACAAGATAGTTGTCATATTATTATTATTATAAATAATAGACATTTATTTTTATGTATATTTTATATTCTTATGAACATTTAATGTCTTTCCTACCCATTAAATTATAAGGGTTTCCTTCTAGTGAAGTCACCCTTGTTTTTGACATTTCTTGTAAGTCTTTAAGTCTGGTCCACTAGATTTAGTATTATAATATTCTATGAATACTTCTTTCCTCTATCACTTTCCTTTCATATTATATTTATATCACCTTTTAATAATTTATAGTTAAAATTAATACCCATAAAAAACCATTTTTATTATGAATAGTTCCTTTACCACATCTTTTTTGGTTCTCAATAAAGGTAGTTTTGCCTATTAATATGAGATGGATTTTATCTCATGAATGTTGATGAAAGATATACATTTGTCCTCATGACAAATTTTCACACCAACACCATTAAAGTACATAAAATAAATAAGGTATTGGTAGTGCTTACCCACCTATAGACACCAAGAAATAGAAAGTAACAATATTTATTCTGTACCTATGGATAGTATTACAAATAGAATGCAGTGTAAGAAATCTGGTTTAGTCACTTGAAGTATCAATATAGTTTTACCTTTTGTGCGTTTAATAATATCACCCCCTATTGGATTATTTATTTTTGCATGAATTTTTATGAGGGATATAAATATCTAAAATAATTTATATATATAAATATTTTAATAACCTTTTAATATATATTTAATTTTATATTTTAGTTGACATAGAGCATGTATCATATGTTTATGGTTTAAAGCAATGCATTTAGGATGCATGATGAGGGTTTGAACATCACAAAGTTATATGATCAATAACTACACTCACATTAGACTTATGCTAATGGCCATACTTGAAACAATATTATATACTTAAGACTTGTTTTATGGTTGATGGGTTTTCAACCTCCCTTCTTCACCTTGGCCACTTGTTGAATAACGTGTTCCATCTTATGGTAGATAATAGTAGAAATACAATCAATAACTAAGAATATGATTTATTTTTATTCATTGGTGACTTGAATGTTAATTTTTTTTTTCAAGGTAGGATTGTAAAGAGTTTGAGTGGGATTTCATTTTTCTAGGGGCCATGGCAATATAATGATACATATTGTGATATTTTTGTCTGATAGGGCTTTAATAACATTAGGGAACTAATTTCAAAAAATGATACTAATATACACAACAATAAATTTATATTAAAACAAAGCATTGACAAGGGCATTTATTATTCAAAATAATAATATTGTAGCATACTTTCTAAAAATAAAATAAATAAATATTTATTAAATTTATAACCTTACTATAAAAATTCACGTGGCGACTTTATATTGGACACAAGAAAAATAATTATTTTTTATGAATTTAAAATAGTTTTACATCATCAAGAAATTATTTTTCAACCAACAGAATGAAAGATAAACATCATCTAGAAGTAAATTAAAATCAAACAAACTATATTACAAACTTTACATTTGACAAATGCCACACCATGATTAAATGAGGAAAATCCATTAGCAACAATCTTGAAACATATATAACCTTCCTTTATCAAGATAAAAATATATGAAACTAATTAAAATATTGGAATTTTTGTGTTTTATGTTCTACCATAAACTCTTGATGACTACTTATATAACATTTGGGGTAAAATATAGATATCTGTATGATTCTTAGTAGCGATTTAAGAAGTTTTTTTTTTTTTTAATTTATCAAATATTTGTTAAGAAAGTGTATTGTATTTTTATAGGGTGAAGGGGTCCATATACATAATTTTAATCATAACATAAATTATCATATTATAAAATATTTCCATAATTTAAATTGGAAATAAATCATCAATCTTATAAATATTTAGATTGATTTTAGGCATATGAAAATGAGGTTAAGGATTTTAGGCTGAGGAATATATTTTTCATGTCATTTATTTATCATGCAGGTCATTTATAATAGGGTATATCATTCTTAGTTGGGAATTTATGCCTTTAATTTGAGGAAAATTAGATCAAAGGATTTTATTTCTAAGTAGATATGTGTAATCACCTAAAAATGACACTTGAGTGCTAAGAGTGCTACTTGAGACTACCTATCCCTAGTTTAGCCTTAGACCTATCACAGGGCCTATTTTAACACTTATCTAGCCTTTGTGTGGGGCATACACATCCCTAAAGTAGTCCCAAACCCTTATTCTAAAATCTTGGCCCCTAGTGTCTCAAGTTCTACCACTTAAACACTAGTGCCATAACAAGGATAGTAGTACCACATGACACTAGTGTCCCAATTCTAGTGCTACTATCCTTTCCCTCTTTTTTACACAAATTGATATCTTTTTAAATCCTATACCACCTAGGGTCAACCTAGACTTATTTTAACACCCACACAAGCACTAGAATAATATATACACATGGATTTTAGCCCTCTCACCACTGGATGAAAATGAGATGCAAATTACATATAAAAACTTAGAATAAATTGTGTATAATTAAGGTTATTGATCCATATTACCCTAGTTATGTATAATACCATATACAACATTCCTAAGCTTAGATTACTTAGATTTCCAATCTCAAGTACATTAAAATCACTCAAGTCTACAATTATATTATATTCAATTACACTTTCACCAGCACTTGGGTGGGGAGAACTGCATTGGGATTGATCCCTCTTCAGAGTATTGGTATGTAGGAAACTCTCATCATAGTGGGGTGTTGAAGATGTCCATCCTACCCCACTAACAACATTTTTTACTATTTGTATCAACTAGAAGCCTTAGAAACATGGAATATTAAGGTTTACACATAAAATCAATCAAAGTAGGTCATCTATAGGGATCCAAAACTCATGCACATATGAACATGATTGATAGACCCAGACATAGGTGTACCTAAAATCTTAGAATATTTATACATAAAATAAACTAATGTCAAAACACGGATACTAGCACCACATGGCACTACTATCTAATTAGGGTGTTATTATTTGAAAGGGGTTTTGAAACTTGGATTCTATTTGGGATACTCAAACTAGAGTCTAACTTAGTTTGTAGCCTCAATATCATCCATATCAATAATTTTGTAGCGAAGCTCTCATCTACATTTTAAGTCAATTCTATAACAAATTAGTGGTTGTATTTATTGCATATTTCTAACCTAATTTACTATACTCAACTCTCTAACAACATAGGATTTAAATTCATCTAAGTCTTAAAAGGTTAAAACATTTCATAAATCCATCTTACTCTGAGCACATTATTTCAAAACCCTAGTGCACCATTAAGGTTTCCCTTATTATTTCCACCATCTACTCATTTTTTAGTTTGTAGCCTATCATCATGATTATCATTATAGATGCCATTTTCTACTTTTGGTACAAAGTATTGTGGCTTGTCTAGCATGATTATTACCTACCTATTATAGACTAAGATTGTACCCTAGTGAGGTAAAGGATTTTTCAAGTCCTCTACCCAAATCTAGTTCAACATGGGGAAAACCTAGGCTATGGGTCACCTATGATAGGATTGAACCTCAAGGGTTTTTAATGAGGCTATCTCCTTAGATTGATCATTATAGTGCTCACCTAAGAGCTAAATGGATTTAGGATGAAAAAGAAAAGGAAATGCATAAATAAAAACCTACTCTAAGTGTGGTAATGCACCATGAATTTATCCATCCACTCCTTTAGACTTAAATGACACTAATGGATGGAGTATAGGACTATTACACTATCTCTAATGGTTTCCAAATAATAGTGTTTCATCTAGAGTTAGATTGAATAATTGTAATAGGAGGGAAATGAGAATGAGGTATAGTTAGAGGGAAATTATAGTAAAAAAACCACTTCGAGCTTAAGCCATCAATCACCAAGACACATTAGATGACCTGTAAGGAAAATTGTTAACACTTAGGTAAGTCCTAGACCTACAGAAGGGAATATTTATCCACTTGAGCATATTTAAACCAGTAAGAAATACTAAGTAAAAATCATGAAAATAGTTACAAATGTTCTATTCATTTATTTAATATTTTTTCAAGTATAAAGCTTGGTAGAGTCTAGTCATACTAGCCCAAGGGATTAAAATCAAAGATTGGAACCTTGAATATATATAAAAATGGAAAGAGAGAGAGAGAGAGAGGAAGCCTTTTTTGCACTAAAAGGGGGTCATAATTAAGCATAACTCCACTCCCCATAGCAGTAACACCTGCCTTGCTCAAAATGTCATGGTCACCTTGACAAATGATTACAATAGTCACTCATACCCTTTCCCACTTATTCCTATAATGATGCTCTTTTAAATTATAATAGTGGGATCAAGTTATTTTCAAGTGAGTGCTGGCATCAATGTAGTTACAATAGCTAGATCCATTTTTTATGCTTCCATTCTATCACTATTTACACTTTATTAGTCTGTTTGATCATGAGAGAGTGAAGGAAAGGGTCATAATCATGTCCTTGGAAATGAAACTTGATGGTCTGCCTACATGGCCTTGTTTTAAAACCTAGAACTGGGTCCTCTACAAATAAAACTAACTTAAATTACCTTTAAATATAATCTCGACACTTTTGCTTGTCAATATTTGCTCTATATTAGGTTTGAAATACCTATTTTGTCCTTGTAGAGCTTTAATGGTAATGTCAGATCTTGTAATGTCCATCTAGTTTAGCTCAGACTGAGCTCAAGCTAGGTTCCTTTATTTTTCCACTAGTTCAAATAAAAAACTAGCTTATTGACCTTCACTATAAGTTCCTAAGCTTGCCTTTGCTTGATTGGTCATTGAAAGCTAATTAGGCTCATTGACCCATTAACCATCTCACACCATTGATCTTGCTTGGTAAGAATGTCCATTGATCTTGCTTGGTAAGAATGTCCATTGATCATTGATCCTTTATTATTTGAACATGCTATTGACACCTATCATGCATGAATTTTATATTGAGATTCATTAACCTCTTTGACCTTTTCTTACCATTAAATCTAAATATATGATCAAACATGTGCCATTAGATCAACTAGGACCCACTATTTGAAAGCTAATGGATACTTCAAGATCTTAAAATAGACATCTATATGACCATCACTTGACATCCACATGGACATATTTAAGATCTCACAAACTTTTAAATTTAAGCCCCAAAGAAATTTTGTAGTGGATTAAAGTTGATGTCTATAAGATTGTATCTCATTAGTTGATCAAATTTACATTTTTATATATTGAAGTGTGAGAATAATAGAGGCCCCAAACTTTCAAGAGATGTTATTGATGCTAAAAGGGATGAGCCCATTTGATCCACTGGGCTTGAGAGCTTTCTAATTGAAGATATTAAATAAACAAGTTAGCTAGTCCATTTTTTGTGCATGATGTCCTAGTGATGGTCTGGTTCATTTGGCTAAGTATGGTAAAATTAGAAAATATGACTAAGGAGCCAACTTTGAACATTCATAACTTCTTTTGTTCTTTGGTGAATGACTTGAAACTTAGTGCATAACAACTAGGGGACAAATTAAACAAACTAGTGTGATCATTTATTCTTGAAACTATCACATGTGTGAGATATGGCCTCATCAATATGCTCACTCAACTCTAATTGAGATTTTCCAAAATGGCTAACTATGGAAACTTAGTGTATTTTTCTTGAGAGACCAACTTTAGATCTTCATATCTTTAAGTGAACTTGAAGTGTCTCAAAATTTTAGAAAGCTAAATGATCCCTTAGGTCCACTCATCTCATCTAGAACATAACTTAGCTTCTTGATCCATTCTTGATCTCTAAGACATGGTATTGCATCCAAGTATAAGCTTGATATATGGGCCAAAATGGCTAACATTTCTAGCGACTCAATTGGGAAGTATGCCTGTTATGCTTGAGAACCCAGATAATTACATGAATTTTATACTCATGGAATCAATGAAAAATTTGAAACTAAACTGCAAGTAACCTCTTAGAAAAGATAACACCCAAAAAAACAAGAAATGAAACAATTCAAAAAGGAACACAAACCTAAACAAAGAAAAAGACAACAAATGTGTTAAGGCAGCACTAGGAAGAAATCAACAAGAAACTACCCTAATATGTACAACTAAAATTGACATATACTTTCCTCATGATTCAAAAATAAAGTTGGATGGTCCATTTTGGAAACTTGATACACTTTTTCCATATCTTTATGGCTTCTTCTTGTTGACTAAAGCAATTAGATGTTCATACCCTCTCAATGAGGTAGATAGGCCCCTACCTTCCATTCTTAGTTGTATGGACTAAAGGTGGGAATCTAAAACCCAATCATCTTGCCCCCAATTTATTTTATTTTTATAGAGTGTTACCAATTCTTTTCCATTTATTATTTACCAATGATATGATGTATCTTTGACTATTGTATCTCCCATTGGCCCTTTATTATGCTCCTTATGAACAAGTGACTTATCAAGGTCTACATGATTTATCTATTGTATCTCTTTAGGCATGCTAACTAATAAGACCTTTTAATTTGATTCATGATTAAGAGTAATGGTCTGAGGCATTAAGCCAAAAAACTTGTTCATTCTTCTCATCTTCATGTAATTTCTCTCCTTGTGAGTCAACTTCAGAAGTTGACTAGTCATCAAAATATTCAATGGAAAATGTAAGGCCTTGAGTAGCTTGATATTCTTTAAAAATATCCATATATTTCTTCCATAAATCCTCATCATCACATTGATGCTCATCTTCCTTGGCTAGGTTACACTCATAATTGGTCAATTTTTTAAGTTCTTGAGAAGCATATTGATGTGGGGTAACTGGTATGTGACCAAGAGGCTATTAAAAAACTACCTTTTATGACACATCTAAAATTTCCTCTTTATGGATTTCACCTTCTAGTTGTACTTGTTCATGCAACTCATCTTCTTCAACCTTGTGGAAGAATGGATCTTGTTTTTTCCTCCCAAGTGGTGTCCCAATAATGATTTTTTCTTCTTAGTCACTTAAATCATCATTATATTCTATCTCCTTAGCTGCATCTTCTTGATTTTCCTCATAAAAGAGAGGTTCTTTCATTAGGATAGACATAGTAGACCCTTGAAAGTGCTCAATAAGATGATAAAGGTCCATAGAAGTAGCCATAGACACTTGAATTTTCTCCTAGAGCTAATTTATTTATACCACATTCATCTCTTATTTTTTCTATACTATTTCTTGAATGTCCCCCCATGAAGGAAAGGCTCTGGGATTTTGAGGAGAGAGAAGTGGAGGCTGAAAGGTCTCTTGTCTAACTTCAATAATCACCACCTCCTCCTTCTTCTACATACTACTCTAAATGGATTTCTAAGATTTAAATGGTTTAGATTCTTAAGGAGGGAGGGGTGG
The DNA here is from genome assembly GCA_037957365.1 of Torreya grandis. NCBI lineage: Eukaryota > Viridiplantae > Streptophyta > Pinopsida > Cupressales > Taxaceae > Torreya > Torreya grandis. Next base: position 1,610,682 of record JARHVA010002604.1, read on the forward strand.
GGATTGAGTATATTTGGGTTTTCATTACTATATGACCTGACTCCAAGATGAAAATTTGGGCTCATTGTTCCCCTGCATAGTGTGCATTGAGGTTTGAGGAATGAAAGGAGGTATGTGAAATTGAGGTGATGTTGAATTTATAGCTACCAATGTCTAATGCAAATGTTTATCTACAACCTCAATTTTTATAGTAAGGTAGGATTTAAAATAAGACCTTGATTGCTCATGAGGGTTGGCTTTTTCAACACAAACTTGCCTTTCCTCCTGGGATTTCATTTGGATAGATTTATATGAGGAGAAGTTTGAGAGGATTTTTGGGTAAATATTATGACCTTGAAACTCATGTGGAGTGGTATTATGAGTGGTGTTAGAAATATCAATATAAGGTTAAGGTGGAGTGAATGAGGGAAGGTAGGGTGGGTGATAGGGTATTTGATGTTCTTCATGGGCTCTTAACTTCTCCTTAATCTTGGAGATGAGTCCACCTATGTCAATCATGTCATCATTGTTTCTAGAATAACCTCTCCTATTAAAAGACATCCAATCCTTCTTTTCCTATTGTACTAAATTCCTAACCCCTCTAATGACATGTTTTGGAATTTCCTACCCATTCCCCTTCAATGTATCAATATTTATCATATTCTTTACTTGGTCTAGTAGAGTTTTTGAAGACTATATATAGAATATCTTGGGGTATAAGTGGGATATTTAGGGATTTCATTCAACTACCATGAATGAATATGGGGAAACTAAGTTGTAGAGGGGGTAGATGAGGCTCATAGAGGGCTTGATGATCTTGGTAATAAGGGGTTACATCATAGGATTAGACTAGATACTCATAGGGAGGATTAGGGAAATATTCATATATGTATGACTAATATAAGTCTTCATAATATTGGTGAGGATCATAACAAGAGGTATATGGGTCATTTTGAAACTACTGATAAGGAGAGGAGAGATATAAATTTTATTTATAGGTTGTCATAGCCTAGAAACCATGAGGGTAACTAAAATAATGAACAAGGATATGCTTCTTACCTTCAAATATAGACTAAAGAGCACTTGAAACTACTTTTGAAGAATTATCCAACATGCGACAACCCTCCTCCACTTCATCAAGCTTATCCAAAATCTTTCTCAAGGAGGAACATGCCATATTCATCTCTCTACCTTATAAAGGCACATTTTCCCAAAAACATGTGATCTCAACCAACTCCACATAACAAAGAAGGTATAACATATTCCAAGAAATAACTAATCTCCCTAAAAGTAAGGAAGATATACCCACTTTCAATAAAAGAGGAAGTCACATGGAAATAAATATCTCACAACTAATTCCACAAAATATGAAATACATAGAAATTAAGAATATAAGGAATATTCTGTTCACATGTGGAGAACATGAAAATTATGCCCCCCACATCCTTAGAGCTCTTTAGGCCCCAAAAATCTATTCATATGGTCATGTGATAGAAAGGGCTTCAAACTCAACAATCTCCCACTTGGAGACCATTTCTCCTGAATAGAATATATCACTGCTCCATGACCACTAAGGCCAAACAAATTTGAATATAATCTTAACTTGTCTATTGTGACCACCTTGGTTATCATACCCATAGGATTTTAGCTAGTATGAATCTTTTCTATCTTCATCAAGTTCTCCTCTAAATCTATCATAATGAAGTGATAACATAACTAAATGTGTTGTATCCTTGAGTGGAAAGTAGAGTTCTTTCTCAAATGAATAACACTCTGACTATCACTGTGTAGTCTCCTAACTTCTCGATCAAGCCCCATCTCTTGAAACAACTCCTGTAACCAAATCATCTCCTTGTTAGCCTTCATGGTAGAAACATGCTATGCCTTTGTGGTTGACAAAGCAATAACCTTCTATATCTTAGAAATCCAGCTAACCACCGTATTTCCAATAGTAAATATATAACCGATCATACTCCTATTATAAATATACTCTACCATATCAGTGTCCACATAATCATGAAAAGTGGTATCTAATCCACCATAACATAATGTAAAATCAATGATTCCTCTCAAATATCAAATAATCCATTTCACCGACTGCCAATGCTCATAACTTGGATCACTCATATACCTACTCAAAACTCTCACTATTTGGGAAATATCTAATCGAGTACCAAGCATGGAATACATAAAGATACCAATTTATGATTAGTAAGTTACCATGGACATCCTTAGCTTTTTATCTTTCATCTTGGAACATTGTTCCTTTGATAATCGAAAGTGGCCTGCTAAAGGAGTACCAACAAATTTAACATCTAACATGCTAAACCTTTCCAATACTTTCTTCACATACTTTGATTGGGATAAAACCAACTTCCTCTCCTCCCTATCATGAGTAATCCTCATGCCAAGGATTTTCTTTGTAACACCCAAATACTTCATAGAAAAGAAGTCACTAAGTTATTTCTTGAGCATATGAATATGTTATATGTTCTTTCCTGCAACTGACATGTCATCAACATAAAAACATAATATAATAAAGGAACCATCATTAAAATATTTGAGGTACATGAAATGGTCATAATGACACCTTTGATATTCTTGTTCTAACATAAAATAATCAAATTTCTTGTACCATTGCCATGGATCTTGTTTCAATCCATACAAGCTCTTCTTTAATCTGCACACATAGTTCTCCTCCCCTTTGACCTCATAACTTTGTGGTTGCTTCATATATAAATCTTCATCCAAATCACCATGAAAAAAAATAGTTTTCACATCTAATTATTATAAGTGCAAATCTTGAATTGCAACTAAACCAAGAATAGTCCTAATAAAAGTCATTTTTACAACAAGAGAGAAAATCTCATCAAAATTAATACCTAATTTTTGTGCAAACCCCTTGACCACCATCCTATCCTTATACCTTTTCCTCCCTTAATCCTCTTCTTTGATCCTAAAGATACACTTGTTTAGAAATGCACTCTTGCCCTTGGGTAGCCTAACCAAATCCCATATTTGGTTCTCCATGAGAGATCTATGCTCCTCACCCATGGCTTGTTCCCATTTCAACTTGGCATCTACTTGCATTGCATCCTCATTACACTCTGGCTCTCCATTGTCAATGAGTAACAAATAATTCAAAGAAGGAAAAAAACATTTAGGTGCTCTTCTTACCCTATAAGATCTTCTTATAATAGGATTTTGGGGTCCTTGTGTAGAAGGTTCCTGAACTGAATCCTTAGACACTTTGCCATCCACAATGTCATCAAATACTGTATACTCTTTTTATTTTTGATCTTGTTCCTACAACTAATCTTTATGCATAAATTTTTCATTAAAGTCTACATCTCTAGACTAAAATATTTTCCTATCTTTAATGCTCCATAGAAACCAAAGTCATCCTCACCATAACTAAAAAATGTGCATTTATCTAATTTAGCCTCTAGATTGGTCTTATCCTCTTTCTTGATGAGAACAAATGCTTCACATAAAAAGATTCTAAGAAAAGAACAATTAACATTCTTACCAGACCAAGATTGTTCTAAAATTCCTCCATTTAAAGGCATAGAAGGTCATCTGTTAATTAGATATACTTTTATGCTAACTACTTCTACCCAAAACTATAAAGGCAACCTTGCATGTAACCTCATGATCCTAACACATTCCATTATTATTCTTTTAGATACCTAATTCTACTATGGAGTTCTTGGAACCATCCTTTGCCTATGGATTTCATTATTAGAACAATAATCAAAGAAAGCATTACTATAATACTCACCTCCATTATCTGATATGAGACATTTCAACTTGAGACTTGTTTCATTCTAAACCAAGGCTTTCCACTTATTAAAAGTGTTAAATACATTAGATCTCCTTTTAATGAGAAAACCCAAACTTTACTAGTTGCATGATCTATAAAAGTAACATAATAATTAGATCCACCAATAGAAGATACTTGAGCTAGTTCCCATACATATGAGTGTACCAGATCTAACTTGTGATCTTTATTTATGGGTCCAACCTTTAGGAACCTTACCTACATCTGTTTCACATACACACAATTCTCACAAAATTCTAGATCTAGATCTTTCAATATAGATAACTTATCTTTTAATATTTTCATGCCCTTATGGCTCATATGATCGAGCCTATAGTGCCACATAGTTACATCTCCATTACAAAAATTAAATCAATAGAATAAAAATTACTAGTCAAATACAAAGTACCAAATTTCTTACCTCTCAAAATCACAAGAGCACCTTTGGTAACTTTCCAAAAATCTACAGTAAACAATATTGAACATCACTCACTACCCAATTGCCGCACTAAAACCAAATTTTGTCTCAACATAGGCATGTGTCAAACATCCTTAAGGATTCATGTGTTCCCATTCTACATCTTAACCTGAACACAACCTTTCCCTACTATCTCACATGGCTCATCAACACCAAGATATTCATGTCCTAAATTCTCTTGAACATAATCAATAAAATAATGCCTATGTGGGGTGGTATGAAAAGAAGCCCCTAAATATAATACCCAAAACTCATAAAAACTATCCATAGAAATAATTAAGGAATCTTGACATGATTTACTTGATGTCACATTTACCTCATTTATTTCCTCTTTGTTAGCATTCTTATCTCGAAGTGACCAACAATTTTTCTTTGAGTGTCCACTCTTCCCACAATGCCAACATATCATCTTGGATCTAGATCTAGACTTAGATCTACCTTTTGAGTTTCCATGGTTGCCTTTACTCTTGTCATTTTAAATCCCTCTAGTATAAATGGATAAATGATTACCTAAATATGATTCACTAGTTCTTTTCCTTCACATCTCCTCACTAAGGATCACACCTACAACATCCTCAAAATTCAAGCTTCCCTTGGTAGGGACTACATTACTCATAATTATAACCAAACTATCCCAACTATTACACAAAGAAAATGATATTAACAAATCTCTAAATTCATCATCAAAATTAATTCCAACTAAAGTGAGCATAATTACAACCATATTAATATCATTTAGATGATTAGCAATTGAACAATTCTTAGACATTTTCATGTTAAATAATATTTTTATAAGAAAATTTTTATTAGAAGGTGAAGGTTTCTAATACAAATTTTTAAGTTTATCCATGAGACCTTTTTTAGTTTTCTCATCAAAAATATAAAATTTAACAAAGGATGCAAGGCATAACTAGATCACTCCCAATGCCTTTCTATCAAGTAATGACCAATCTGCATCACTCATACTTACAAGTTGTTTTACTTTCCCCTCCAAGGGGAGATGTAGCTCCTTTTGATATAGGTAATCCTCTATTTGAATTTTACACAAACCAAAATTATTACCATCAAACTTATCCACCCTAAATTTGATCTCTAATCTCCCACTCAAGATAATAGCCTTCTTTTGATTAACCACTTCAACAAAATAATTAAACCAATGGCTTTGATATCATTTATTAGGAATAAAATTGTTAAATCAAGATCTACTATTACCATAGACCATATCTAAATCTATGTAATAAATGCATCATGGAAACATTCCTTAATTCACCACTATTATGAGAGCATAAATGAGATCAAGATAAAAAAACACATATAACATATATCTAATGTAGTTCACCCAATGTGGGCTACATCCACCAATGAAAGTTCTCAAATAAATCAGTAATCTTAAACAAGATTACAATGAACTCTCATAGAGATAGAAAAATAATCCTATATAAAGTACTACATAAAACTACTCTTTCACCTACACCTACACAATGTTATATCTCACAAGTTGCTAAACTGCACCCTATAATGAACACCTACACTTTGACTTTGAACCTCAAATCCACATCTTGTAAATAAACCATCAACCTCTAAAGGCCACACCACACCATGTATATATAGTAAAATGAAGAAAATCCATAAAAGGAGGATCAAATGTGTAATGATTATCCAAGATAAGAATTATCCAACATGTGACAACCCTCCTCCACCTCATCAAGCTTATCCAAATCTCTCCCAAGAAGGAACATGCCATATTCATCTCTCCACCTTCTACGGGCACATTTTCCCAAAAACATGTGATCTCAACCAACTCCACATAACAAGGAAGGTATACCATATTCCAATAAATAACTAATCTCCCTAAAAATAATGAAGATAGACCTAATTAAAATAAAAGAGGAAGTCACATGAAAATAGATATCTAACAACTAATTCCACAAAATATGAAATACATAGAAATTAGGAATACAAGGAATATTCCACTCACATGTGGAGAACATGAAAATTATGACCCCGCATCCTTGGAGATCTTTAGGCCCCCAAAATTTATTCCTATGGTCATCTAATAGCCCCAAAGGGATTCACACTCAACAACTGTCCTAAAACTTTGAGCTACATTAACATTCACCATTCAAAGCACACGTCCTTAACTAACTGTAGGTGGTTGTCTATAAGATCTAAGTTTATAGTATTGAATTAGGCATTTCAAATAGGTCATGACACTTAATAGTGGTCATTCCTCATTAAGATAAATCATCTCTTACTACCTTCAATCCCTAATAGCACCTTCAAATCATCTCAAATCTCTACATTCACTGTTATTAACTCTCATTGACTATCGTTTCAAGCTTATTAGCCTCTTGAAATTCTATATCAACTGTCATTGACTATACAAGGCAAATTTATCAACTAGCCAACTATAGTTGTTTGAAAACCTTCATTATTCATTGAATAATTTTCACATTGAATCCATCACCAGGATTGATGCATATACAACCTTAATTAATCATTGACAACATAAATTTCATTAGAGTCTAGACTTACAAACCTATAGAATATGAGGACTGTTACCCTGTGTCAAAGCCTTGAAAAGAGTGAATATGTATGATAGTGCTCAAAGACCATTGCCTTTCATTGCATCAACATACTCATATCAAAAATAAAGACATCTATAAATCCATTTAAATACATATTCCAACTATTCAAACATAAAAACACAGCCTGATATGCAGGCACATATAGTCCTCACATAATGAAAGAAGAAATGACCACATTGAGAATTGTACAAAATATTTGACTAATCATAAGGACCTTTATGGATTTATAAAAGAGCAGAGGACAATTAATAGACACTTATATTCACTAGATCACTTGGATAACTCATAAACATATAGAAATGTTAGTCATTTGTAGACAATCCACTAGAAAGACTTTACTTACTAAAGGACCATCCACACATGCCACCATGATTAATAAATGTGTATGAGGCATCTAAATAAATATAATAACTCAATAAAATTGGTTTAATATATCCATGAGTTCACACTTTACATTTTAATTGCTCTAAACTTAGCCTATAGGTATTTGATCCTTTAGAAAGTAGTTTGAATCATTAGTGATTGTTCATAAATATTAGGGAACCAATCCAATTTAAAATGATGAAAATTGGAATCCCATATTGGTCTCAAAATTTTTCAAAAATATTATCCCCTGAATCTATTTATATGGCTCATACCATCTAATTGAATTTGGCCTTCATTAGCTTGTGAATGAAGCAATGGAAGAGAGAGAGAAAAATATACAACTATGGAACTTGAAACTTCTTACCAATATTTTTTATGACCTATATATCATAATGGACACTCTTCAACTCTTTTCACTTTCAAGTCACTTCTAAAAGTTTGTACAAATTGTTTAACTACTCAAGATGCCATTGAATTTCAAGAATCTAATCTTTGTGTAACATGATGACATTAGTTACAGTTGTGTAAATCATCCAAGATCCTTTTAATGTTTTTTTAATGTGTTTTTAACTTATGTAACTTTTTCGTACACAAATGTTAGCTAGAAATAACATTTACATGTATTTTCAACACCTTCAAGTCTATAAGTGAACCTCAAAGTTTCCAAAACATCATGAAATATTATGATAAGATGTTTAAGACATAAAATGACCTTAATATACCTCTAATAACCTATGACACAACTTGACTATGCCTTATCTCTCCTTGACATTCCTAAACCATTATAAGACCAAAACATGATATTACCTTAACTTTTCTAAACTAACCTTAAACAATGCTAACAAGGTTATATGAATAATTTTAGGGACCATATAAGGCATTACTTAACTATGACAAGACTATGACGAGTTTCAATATAGAGGGGATGACCAATTTTAACTTGGGGTCAAAATTTTATCAACATTCTTATTGATTCATAGGGGTAGCATGCATGCACTGCTAATAGGACCATTATTCTTACATGTCCATTGAGAAATAACATCTATTGCACTCAAATTCATACCTGAATAGACTTTGACCATGACACAATAATTTATTTGACCTTCACAACGCACAAAAATAAATATAACAAGACACTAAATAAAGCAAGACACACACACATGTGCTATCAAACACTTAGGGAACATAACAAAAACATAAGCAAACTAAAATATATATAACTAAAATGAAAATAACATATACCTCCTAGGTCAAAGGGTAAGCTTTCATAATATTTTACTCCATGAGATGAAGGAAATCATGAAGCAAATTATCTCTTGAGCATTATTCTTGGTGTCTTCATCTCCTTCATACTTGCCAATGTTCTTGGCATGATCTCAAATGAAATAATAAAAACTGCAAACATGTCACCTATGAATATGAACTCATCTTATGTTTCAAAAATATTTTAACTATGCTCTTTAGCTACAACTTTGTCCAATTATGCTTCATCTAGGCATGCTTCTTTAACCTTCATGGTATCTTGAATGACATCAAATTTCTCACCAACTATTGTAATCTCATCAAGCTCTTCAAGGAGCTTTGCATACTCATTCTAATATTTATTATTTTCCTAAATGAAGACATATATTTTGATGTCCTTATGCACATGACCTTATATGGGAAACACACCTTTTCAAATGCCTTCAAGATCTTGGAGAAGTTCAATATAATACTACCAATCATATTTGTCTTCTTTCTCTTCAATAATGACAACTTCTTCGACTTCATCTTCTTGGTCATTTTGTAATTCATCAAATTCAACTTGCTTACTTGAATAATATTCCACATCAAGGCTGGTTGTAACTTGCACAAGTTTGTATGGCATATGATCTTCCTTTTAGAATACACCATAAGGGGTAAGGCATCTTCAAGAGTCACTTGAAATTGACCAACATGAGGCATAGTCTTTTGAAGGGCGTCAAACTCATCACATACCTCATTGAAATTATACCATAAGTTGTCTCAATTCATGGAGTCAATAATAACTTCAAACTCTATTGTTTTTTTAAATTCAACCTCTTTATCATGTTCATGATTACCTTCCAACTTAGTTGATGTGGTGTTTCCCTCAAGTACCTTCTCTTCCATATCTTGACCAAATTCTTTATGAGTATCTACAACATCATCAAGATCTTCTCTTTATTCACTCAAGAATATTTATTTGGGTTCGTTTTCACTAATTGGAGTACCTATAGTGAACTCTTCATCATAGACACTTGAGTTATCTTCTTTATCAGATGCAAATTTAGCTTGATCTTCTTCACTTATCTCCCATAAGATGGGTTCTTTTTCAATAAATGATGAGGTGGGAGGGTGATGAATGAATTCATGGGTTGGAAAGGGAGTATGAGGTATGATGGATAGATCATGAATGGGATTGGGAATGAAGGTTTCTTTAAAATAATCTTGGGGAGACAAAAAATTGGGTTGAGAAATGAGAAAGACATCTTCTTCAACAAAAGCTTCACTTTCCTCATAGCCTTATTGAGGCTCTTCAACATCTTCAATTTTTTTTTCAACATATTGACTTTCCCACCTTGATAATATATCTATCCACCATTGAATATAACATATCATTTCATGTAAATCATCATTGATGAAATAGTGGGCTTCCTCTTCAACTAACATCCACTTATCCATGAAGAATTGAACTGAATTCCTCAATTTGTCTATGAGATGAATATGGATCACATCAAGTTATTTATCCCACCTTCTCATCACTTTTTATAATTTTAGTAGATTTGGTATGAGTGATAATAAGGATATGGCTTGAGGTGGAATTAAAATTGGAGGAGGGGAATAGTATGGATTTTGGTGAGATTCAATATGCTAATTGGATTGCCTATTTAAAGCTTATAAGACCTTATATCATGCTTCCCAATCAATGGCACCATCTGATTCTTCATGACAAGGCTAATAGGAAGTGTGTTGAGGTTGATATGGATCATGAGGATCGTAGGAGTCATATTGAGGCTGATAAAAAGGCACTTATTGATACTCTTCTTGATATCCTTCCTCATATGCCTCTTTATAGGGATAATCAACAACATCATGATCATATAAAGGGGGAGTAGGATAATTATAGGACTACCATGACTCATAAGGTAGGTAGTAAGCTTGATATGGCTATTGGGGTATATAAATTGGGTCATGACAAGGTTGATAAGAAGGTTTACAGTATAAGATCTCATCATACCCAACCATCCCAACTTTATTAGTCAAATGAAAACATAAGATATTATAAAATGATTTTTATAATAAGTACCTAGGCTAATAGAACTATCTGATTGCATTCAGAGTCACCATTGGTGTTTGTTGAATTCCTCCAAAGGATGATAAGTATAAGAACACACCAAAAATTCTTCCACTCTTTTGGACCCTAGTCGCACTAAGCATGCAAAAAATATTGTCACTCAATTTTGTGCCATTTGAGAGGCTCCTTCTCCAAATTGAATGTAACATTGGATTACCCCTACGATTTTGGGTTGCCTATACTATGGGTAAACCTCTAGATTGAAGGGCTATCTCCCTATATTTATCTTGATTTCTCATCACCTATACTACTATCTCATTTAGATGAAAAGGGAGAGAGAAAATAGAAGGTAAACCTATCCTAACAAGGTGATGCACTGATTTTAACTTGACCACTTCTAACCAATTATAATAACACTTCAAATGAAATCCTAATATGCACATGACACTAATCTAAATATGTTTCTTACATTATTATTTTTCATAGAGGTTTGTGAAGCAATTTTGAGCTAAGAGGAGTAAACAAAAGGTCATAACATCACACTAGTGGAGAGGTAGTTAAATCCTTCTTCAAATTGAGTGTAACATGGGATTACCCCTAGGATTTTGGGTTGCCTATGGTATGGGTAAACCTCTATATTGAAGGGCTAGTTCCCTATATTTGTCTTGATTGCTCATTACCTATACTACTAGTTCATTTGGATGAAAAGGGAGAGAGAAAATAGAAGGTAAACCTATACTTAAAAGGTGATGCACTGATTGTAACCTGACCATTTCTAACCAATTGTAATAACACTTCAAATAAAACCTTAATCTACACATGACACCAATCTGAATTTGCCTCTTTCATTAGTATTGCTCATGGAGGTTTTTGAAGTAATCTTGAAATAGGAGGAGTAAAAAAAAAGGTCATAACATTACACTAGTTGAGATAAATCTCACTAAAATCATGAAAATTTTATTAGAACACTTCAAAAGATCTGCAAGGGACTTTCAAAGTTGAATATGAATGTAAACAAGGACAACATGCTAAGGAAGAGAATATATCACTTAGCAAGATCAACTAACCTAACATACACATTGAAATATCCCATGGAAAAGGTAAAATAGATTTTTCTTTATTTCTCAAAGGTTGAAAATAAGTAGGGCTTTGCCATACTTAGGTGGTGGATTCTTCTCTTCTCTCTCACTTGTGAACTTTAAAGTTTACAAAACATCATGAAATGTGATGATAAGATTTTTAAGACATAAAATGACCTTAATATACCCCTAATCACCTATGAAACAAAATTACCATGACTTATCTCTCCATGACATGCCTAGACTATTACATCACCAAAACATGATATTAGCTTAACTTCTCCAAACTAACCTTAAAAATTACTAACAAGGTTATATGAAGATGTTTAGGGACCATATAAGGCATGACCTAACCATGAAAAGACTATGAAAAGTTTCAATGTAGAGGGGATGAATAATTTTGACTTGGGGTCAAATTTTGGTCAATAATTCCTAGACAAATAGTGGATTCTATCACATTGGATATTACGGTTGGGCCAAAAACCTTGCTTATATAGTTTCAGGTAATGTCTAATCATTTTCACTATAACATATTACTTTGGAGACTTTGGATACATGTTATGAAGGTTGTACCCTCTATCTTACATGGATGCATCAAGTTTTTATATGATGGATACTTATACACTTGTCCAGTAGATAATCAACCATTCAAATATTGTAGTCACCGAGCCTACCACCCTGAGTATATCTTCAGGTGAGACACCTCATGTTGTTATAGAGTCCCCACCTCATAATATTATGATTGAGTAGATTCATATATATGAGGTTGGGAATCCAAAAATATTATTTCTATAAATATTTTATATCCTCCTACAACATAGTTACCTTCACCCATAATGGAGGAGGACCCTCCTAAAGTACAAATATCTCCACCTAGGGAAGATGATGGGATTCTCACATTATAGTTACCATTAATTTTTAACTCAAAATAAGTATACATCCATAAATATGATAAATATTACTAGGCCACCATAGAGGATAATCTAACACTTATTGACATTAATGACTATTTATGTTGATTGAATTTAACACCAGTGGGCCTTGTAGAGTATAGGGATGATTCTAAGGTAATCATGCCTTTTTATACAATCATAACACTACTAGTTCATAGTATTATAGATAAAAACTCACCTACTTAGATCTAGAGGCAGATCCCTACATTCACTCCATATAAATGATTACATCTATGGATATGGACCCAATTATATGGATTCAAGACGGTAGTTCATAGGATAGACTGCACCATATTCTATAGATATTACTTGTCATAGGATTGATGGTATTACCCACATTTCATCATAGATTCATCAGTATATTGTCATAGCAATAAGGTTAATACTTTTTCCATTTTCATAGACTTATAGGACACAATACACATACATGCTCAACATTACCACATAATTTTAAAAAGTTAATGTCTCAGGGCACTATTCAGATTATATGGCCTCCACCTCTATAGGGACATGCACCATGATAAAATCATCATTGACACTAATATTCATGGAATGATCCATTGACTATCCATATTTTTTTTACATACATATATATCCCCCATGTTGATATATAAGAGGATTCTTATTATAGTACTTACACTTTGGCCTTTTTATAGCACATAGGCTATCAGGAAAATTGGATACAACATGGCATACATTGTCAAGATTTTATAGGACATATGATATTACTAGTTGAATATGGCCCCAAGGTGGCTAACACAATATTCTTTATCATGTGTAAGGGAACTCATCTATATGTTACACTTGGTATTACATGGTTATAGGTGATGGATGCCATAGTTGATTATTCAAATAGATGTTTGACATTTAGTCACAAGGGGCACATGGTCTACATTCTACATGATGGCATAAATAAGAACCATAGGTTTCAAATAAATACTTCATAGTCTAATGTCATTTACCCTAGGATTGCATAAGAGGCATATTATATAGTTGATAAACACACTATTCATATGCACTAAATACAGACTAATGCCAAGGATAAGGCTCCACTAATACGTATGGAATGATACGATGATTATGATGATGAGGACTTATTTCTATTCAGATAGATCCAATATCTAACATTAGATGACCTCCCACCTGATCCACCATTGTATTATCCACATCTAATGGATGTGCTCTTGGGTCTATAGAGACATTTCACTTTGGTTTTACACTATCCCATTTATTTCTAACATTTACTTCTACATATTTTCCTTATTTTTTACTCCTTATATATAGTTTTATTTTCATGCTGTTTGTATATAGCTTATATCTAGAAAATATAAAAATAATACAATATTTCAAAAACACAAAAACATTTAAATATTTACATAAAAAAAATAAAATTTAGATTGTATGCATTGCCTTTACACTTCTCATATTTACTAGACACTATATATGCTATATATTTTATTATAGTCAGTTTTTATCATACATACATGCTTCACTTGTTCTTTTTGAGTGCTTTCAGATTGTGATAGCACTAAGGTGCACTAAAATTATCTATATTTTCTATTTTATACCCATTAAGGGCATATACATAGATACACGAGTTCTTCATTTGATACATTTGCTCATTTGGGGTACCCTATATATAGTTTATATTACTAGATTATATCTTTCTACACTCTACATCACAAATTTAGAATTTTTGTATCTTGATATTGATCATGATACACCTTCTCATATTTTTTTATGGATAATAATACTTTAGACTTAATGTATGTACATCTTAGCTCTTACACAAATTTTTATTACATGTTCATGCATACTTTCATTTCTAGCTTTCCTAGTTTAAACTTGATTGTGTCTTTATGCTTCTTTTATTTGAGATGATTTAAGTATGCCATTTTTTTATGGATCTATGCCAATTATTTTCACTATATGTATGATTTAGACATGTTCCCATGTCCTTGTGTGTGATTTATTGATTGTGTATGCAAACATTTGAACATGTCCTTATATGTCTTACTTTCTTAGATTTAGTGACATGTGCCCATGTACCTTGTATTCTGGCCCCTTATCCCACTATGTGTTCCTCATGTGTGTTGTATGTATGATCTCTTATATGCATCATGGCCATGACACTTGTCTCTTGATTTTCACAAACTCCTATTTTAGATGCCATGAGGAACCTCATGCATCTCCCCTTCCTAATTGGGTGTTTTGATGGACATCATGACCCATCCCATTATGTATCTACTTAGTTATTACTTAGATTTGTTGTTCCCATACATTTTTACATCTGTCTTGACAACCTTGTGAATGTTAGACATAATATACATCATACATGACAAACTTATGCTCATATTATCTTACATTCTGATGTTATGTATGAACATTATATTTGATTATTACATAGATATAATATATGCTCTAGATAAAAACATTTTGTAGAGATTTTTTTTTAAAGATAAATCTTGCACAGGTTCAACAACTCCCCTCAAAAGAATGTGAATTCATAGGGGTTTGCCATAGAGTTAAGGATATCAAAATGAACATAGGCTCATAATACATAAATGAAACTCAAGAGAAAATAATGGGAAATAATGACACAAATATCAATAATATTTACATAAAAATCAAAATAGTCAGACATTAACATGTAAATTAAGACACTAGCACCACCTGGTGCTACTATCCAAGATATGATGCTACTATCCAGTAGCCTCAGTTTTAGAAGAATCTAGATTGGCCATAAAAGTATAGTTGGTATAGTCCATGTTTGTATAGTTTTAGTTACAAAATATTAGCTTCAACTTAGTTTAGCTTAGATTCATACTAGTTTTATCAGACTGGAGGAATCATGCGTGGCATGACCATTCCCATTTTTTGTTTAGATACTTGGATATAGATTATTATAACTTAGTCTAGAATCCATATGATTAGATATCAAATATGGGGGCATATATGTGGAATATTATTTCCATATGTTCACTTACACACCAATTGACCAGATGGAATGACAAACTCCATGTCATTCACGACATTATATACATCAAACACCATGTTCTATGTTACACCCCTGATTCATACCTTACTCTAGCTATAGTGGTTAGCATTCCTGAGTGTCCTAGAGTTTCCTAATATAGTTGAGTGGTCACAAAGATAACATATCTAGTTAGATATCTCCATTTATACATCTCAAGTTAGACATTTTTAATTACATCACATAGTTTTAGTTTTAGATGCATCTAATACAAATGGGTAGGCACTGATGGATTTATAATCTACTTAGGTTCTTGAGCCACCTACATGAGAGTGTTAGACACACCATCAGTCCAATGTAGGATATTCAAAATTCATGATCCACCAAGTATGGGTGAGAGATGATGGAATCAAAAATGGATTGAGTTATTGATCCCCCACACATGGGGATTAAATAATCCATTAACTCAGTCTAAGCTATTCATTGATTGATCACTATATACATAGATAAATGTTATCACCAAGTTTATGCATTGGTTCATTTACCCATTAAGGTGTATTCATTCCTTTCATCTCTCTTATCTCTTTACTCAATTTTACTTATTTACTTAGTTTCATATTTTCTTTTGATATCTCTTAAATAAGGACTAATCTATGCATGTTTCACTTGTAGGACATGTAATGGAGCATGTTTCATATACTCAAATATCAATTCATGGGATTCACCTCTTAGGTAAGTTTAAGTTCACTTATTTTTCCTTTATCTTAGTCATATCACTTTTTTGCATTTCTAGAATAAAAGGGGGAAATGCAATCACCTTAAAATGACACTTGAGTGCTAAGAATGCTACTTCAGACCACCTATCACTAGATTATCCCCAGACCTATATTATGGCCTATTTTCACACTTATCCAGCCTTCATGTGGGCAACAGGGATCCATAGAAATCCCTAATGTAGTCCTAGACCCTCATTCTAACATCTTAATCGTTAGTGCCTCAGGTTTTACCACCTAGACACTAGTACCATAATAGGGATAGTAGAGATACATGGTGCTAGAGTCCCAATTTTGGTGCTACTTTCCTTTCCCTCATTTTTCCAAAAATGGATATATTTTCAAATATTAAACCACTTAGGGTTAGCCTCTAACTCTTTTAACACCTGCACAAAAACTTGATTAATACATATACTTGACTTTTAGCTCTCTAACTTCTAGATGGAAATGAGACGAAAATTACACATACAAACTCAAAAAATGTTGTACATAATTAAGGTGATCAATCCCTATTATGCCCCACTTATACATAATACCACCTAAAACATTCCTAAGCTTGGATTACTCAGATTTATAATCTCAAGCACATTTAAAGCACTCAATTCTACAATCATACTAGCTTCACTTGCACTTGCACCAACACTTAGGTGGGGATAAATAAATCAAGCTTGATCCCTTTTTGGAGTATTGGTATGTATTTAAATCTCATCATAGTGGAGTATTTAAGATGTCCAACATAACCTACTAATAACACACTTTACTTCTTGTATCATTTGGATGTCTTAGTAACATGAAAGATTAGAATTTGAACTTAAAATAAGTTAAATGAGGTCATCTACTAGGATATGAAACTCATGCACATAGGAATAATCTTGAATAAATCACATATCGGTGCACCAAAAATTTCAAAATAGTTCTACGTAAATGACACTACTACCAAAACTAGGACACTAACACTACATGGCACTACTATCCAATTAGGGTGCTATTATCAAAAAGGGGTTTTGACCCCTAGATTGTATTTTTGACACTCAGATAAGCCTATAACTCAATTTTCATCCTTCATATCATCCATCTCAGTCATTTTCCATCTAATTTCTCATTTACATTATTTATTTATAATTTTATAAAGTTTAAATTAAGTCAATTATGTAAAAAATTATTGGTTGTATTTATTTCATATTTCAACCCTGATTTACTATATTTAACTCCTTAAAAACATATGATTTAAATTCATCTCAATCCTAAAAGGTGAAAATAATATGCATTATTCTTATCTTATAATATATCAATGATATATGTATGTCATAAACTAGTTAATATGAAAACAAAAATATCTACTTTTAACTAACAATAAAATAAGATATAGATCATGCTTACCCATTTATGGATATAAAAGTAATAAGGTATTAATATTACTTATCCACATATAGTTACTAATAAAATAAATTAATAATAGTTCTTTTCTACTATGGTTGGTATTACAATGATAATGCAATGCATGAAATCTACTTTAGTTATTTCAAGTATTAATATAGTTTTACTAGGTGTGTGTTTCATAATATCACCCCCTATTAGATTATTTTTTATCATTTGAAGTGTTATGATGGCTATAAAAATCTAACATAATGTTTATATATTAATATTTTAATAACATTTTAATATAGATTAATTTTATATTTTATTTGACTTGGAGTATGCATCACATGTTTATGGATTGAAGTAAAGAATTTAGGATGGATGATGAGGGTTTGACCAATACAAAGGTGCATGAGAAATTACTACACTCACATTAGTCATCTAGTAATAGTTGTCCTTGCAAAAATATTCTCTATTTGAGGCTTATTTGATGGATGGTGGGTTTTCATACTCCCTTGTTCAACCTTCCTCCATATATTTTCAGATTTTTTGTCCTAAAAACCATGAAAACTTCATGGATCATGCCAATAATGTAAGTAATGTGAGTCTTTGGATGAAATATAGTTATATCAAGGTACCTGAGGAATATTTTGTTATCCCCTTTAAAGAAAATGATATTGCTAACTAAATAGTTACACTGATGAAATGTGATTTGATCTGTAAGTTTTTGAGTCATGGGAATCATGAAAATTAGTTATGAGCTTGGGTTATGGATCAAGGGAAAGTAAAATGAAAATGTGATTATGAATTTGCATAATAATATTTTTATTTTTATTTTTATTTTTCTAGTAGAATAAGATTGAACTAATGTGTCTCAACATGGATCTTATCTTTTTAATAGATAAAGGTTATTGATGACATCATGGATATCTAGTTTCAAATTTTCATAAGAGTATCCAAAGGTAGCCCAAAAATTACCATAACATATGTGGGTAGAATCTGTTATTTCAATGATTGGGAACTCCCTCAAGGATATGGTTTGTATTTTTTCTTAACCCCATAGTAAGAGGCATATTTCTTTATCCAAAATTTGTTTTCAAATGGACATGATAAAACCTCTTTGTAGAAGTGTATGGTTAAAATATTCATAGGGAGAGATGTATTCAAAACCCCTAGACTATGATAAGCACCTTTTATAGTATTCAATGTGCCACAACCATGGTCACTTACCTTAATACCTCCCTAGGTAATAATAACTAAAAAAGATATGGAAAATGATGGATTTTAGTTAGTTGAATAAAAGGAAATAAAAACACTAGACAATAATCTAAATGGAAGGAGAAAGATCAAGTTAGGTTAAGTATTAACCCTTTTTTGTCTTAAATATCAAATGAGATAAAAAAAATGTCAAGAAGTAATCAGTTTGTAAAATAAAATAGAGTAGATCCTTGGGTAATCTTTGATCCCATTAAGGAGCATATGACCCACCTCTTTGAGGCTACTACCTATGTTAGTTAGAAGGTTGTGTATAAGGTGTAATATGAGGTTACTTTGTTCCATGTTAATCCAACCAAAAATGGATTAGAGCCTTTCTATAGGGTTTCCTTAGAGATCCCTGATAATGTTGTCATTGATAATATTGTTTTGTATACTAGAAATAATAAAAAAACCTTGGTATGGAGGTTTGATTTTATGGGTTGATCTCCACATGCCAAAGAAGTTAAAAACCCAATTAAAAGGAGGAAAAATCGCTGAGTCACACATTATTTCAACAAATAATGTCTTCATGATTCTCAAGATTTTATATTTGTATGATTTTTGGCCTTACACATTGATTTTTTGTATGTTCTCGAGCTATTCAACACAATTTTATTTATGAATTAATTTTTTATTTTTGTATAATTTTTATCTAACACATGTTTTCATTTAAAAATAAATTGTGCATTTTATTTTTTTTAAAAACTTGCAAGAGTAAAGACCAAATAATAATAAAAATGTACATGTTACAACTTGATAAAAGAAGGAAGGATAAAACTAATTATCCTATCTAAAAAAGGATTGTTAAAATTTTGAGATGCATTAAATTTTTTTAGGGGCCACCACAATGGAATTGATACATATTATGATATTTTTGTGTGATATGGATTCATTATAATTGTGGCATTAATTTCATAAAATGATTGAAATGTATACAATAATAAATTTCCACTATGACAAAGCAGTGACAAGGCCATTTATTATTCAAAATAAAGATAATGTAGCATAATTTTTTGAAATAAAAATATATGTATATATTTTTAAACTATAGCCTTACTCTAAAAAACTTCATGTGGTAGGTTTCAATTTGACAAAATACAAATATCTAATTTTTACAAACTAAAAATATTTCTTCATGGTTAGGAAATTATTTTCAACCAATAAAATACAAGATAAATGTCATTAAAAAAAATTAAAAATTGAACAAACTATATTGCAAAATTTACATTTGACAAATGCCACACGATGATTAGCTAATGAAAATCCATTAATAACAATCTTGATACATATATAACCTTCCTTTAGCAAGATAAAAAATATATGAGACTTTTCAAAATATTGGAGATTTTTGTGTTTGATGTTCTACCTTAAACTCTTTATAACTACTTATATAAAGTTAGGGTAAAAATTAGGTATTTGTATGATTTTTAGTAGTGATTTAAGAAGTTTTTTTAATTAACATTTCTTAATAAAGTATAATGTATTTTTATAGGGTGAAGGGGTCCATATACATATTTTATTCATAAAATAAATGGTCATATGAGAAAATATTTACCAAAATTAAATGAGAATAAATCATCAATATTATAAATCTTTAGATTATCTTTTTTGGAAAATTAAAAATTAAAAAAATTGAAGGTGATAATCGCCTCTCCATTAGTTAGTTTTATCATTCTTAGCTAGTCATTTGTACCTTTAGGTATATGCAAATTATGTTGAGGTATTTAAGGCCTAGGTATATGTATGACATCTCATTTATTTACTATGTGAGTCATTTATAATAGGGTATACAATTCCTAGTCATGCATTTGTGCCTTTAAGTTGAGGCAAATGAGATTGAAGGATTTTAGGTCTAAGTAGATAAGCATTATTCTTTCCCTATAAGAGATCAATATTATATGTATTTCATAAACTATCTAGTAATAAAACAATATTATAGTCTTATGACTAGTGATAAAATAAGATACATATGATGCTTACCCTCCTATGGCTAGGAAAGAAGAAGGTATCAATAGTGCTTACCCACTTACAGATACTAAGAAAAGAAAGTAACAATAATTTTTCTCTACCTATGTCTAGTATTAAAATAAGAATGCAATGAAATAAATATCATTTAATTACTTCACGTATCAATATGGTTTCACTAGTTTTGTACTTTACAATATCACCACCTAATGGATTCTTTGTTATAACTTTGAGTGATATGAGGGATATACATATCTAAAATTATTTTTATATAGTAATCTTGTTTTTGAAGTGAAATTATTTAAAAAAATAAAAATATACATGAGCTAATCATACAAAAAAGTGATTGGAAGATTTCACATTCCAAAAGCCACATTAGTGGAAGCTTGGAGATTACTTCAACAACTTAATTTTTTTTGAAAAGACTTTTCAACCAAAAAGGTGATAAATCCAAAGATCTATAAAATAGAGCCATGAAACCTAATCCATATTAGGTAGTACTAAAAACCATGAAGGATGGAAGTGGAGGTGGGTCAAAGTTGGGATTGTCAACACATTCTCCCTTATCACCCCATCCTCCCTAGTACCTAGAATTTGTGTCATCTATCGCATCGTGTATAAAACTCTAACTATCTTCTTCCTTATCATTGTCTTTATATTTAGTGTTATTGATCCTAGTATGATAAATAACAAGGGAAATTTTTGGTAACTTCCTTTTTGGTGGTGAAGACCACTTAAAGTGTCTAAAACTACTCCCTCCACTATCCCCATTCATACATCCACTACTTCCATCCAAACCACCAACAATATCACATCCATGACAACTTTCATGAGGTCTTAGATATGGGAAATGTCTCTAAGGAGAACCAATGCAATGCTAAAAATATGACCAGTTATTTCCCCATGACTTGTGCCTACAATCCCATGGAGGTAACCAATGACAAGGGGGGTTTCAAAGGAACTTTCATAATCACATAAGGGGCATTTCCATAATGATCAAGCAAGGTTTAGATATGGGTGAGCTCCAAATGCACTTTTTTATCTTGAACTTGAATATGTAGCATTATTAATCTTATTAATAGTGGAAAATAAATCCTTTAGAATAAATTAGTTAAAATTATCATCATTTCTACTCTTCAATAATTGAAATAGAATTTAAGATTGAAAAATATGGTAAATTTTGTGAAAATTTTGCAAGAATCCCGGCTGATCCCCTAAAGTACCACCTTCCAAAAGAAATAGTCAACACAAAAGGGCTATAAGAGGGTGTGAATCCACTAACAAGTAGACTAAGCATCTTAAAAAAATAGAACATATGTTTAAGGATTATATATGTTTGCACATAGAGAAAATTAGGAGAATCATACCAAGGTGCACCAAGAGAGAGCCAACAAGGAGGCCTTGGTGGAGATTACACCACAATAATTATGATTTATTTGGTTTGATGATAGATAACCACATAATTAAATATTATTCTCTAAAATAATTTTGTGGAATTGACTTTCCATTTGGGATTGATATTTTCCACATAAAGAGACTGCAAAGATAAGAGTTGTTAACATAATTGGAATTATACTAATGGAGTGGAGTCTCAACATGCCATCTAAAATAAATCCACCACCTGAGGGAATTTTCACACCAATCTTGTGGAGATGGTTATCATGTATGGAATTTTTAATTTACAATATGGACTTATGAACACTAGCTTGTAGTTAAATATAGTTGAATAATATATGCCAAGGAATCTAGTTTATGGTCTTATTAAAAAATAGGTACAAGATCACTTTTATTCCATTTATAAAAAAATGAATAATTTTAACCTAGGGCACAAGGGAAAATACGACTTCATGATAGATAATAATTGAAGACCACCATAGGTTCTGAGAGTTGAGAGATAGCTTAGACCTAAACATGTCATTGTACCAAACCATATGCCTTTTAAGAATATACCAAGATTTCCATATACTCTTAGACATAAAGGTACTCATGATTCTGATAGTGACCTAAATGATTAATATATTTTAAAGGTTCAAACCCTTTTTATCTCCTTTTCTCATAGGGCTACCCTAAGAAATACAATTCCTAAGAAATATTTTCCATTTTTCATTACCATCCATATAATAGATGTTCTATTTAGAACATAGAGAATGTCCTTGATTTGGATCTATAAATGTCTAATCTCTCCCATCAGACTTGTCTTGCAATAGATATCCCAAGCTGCCTGATGTAATCCTCGATTGTGTTTAGAGTTGACTCACACAAAATCCCTCATTATTTTTCTAATTTAGCACAGGTAGCCTTAGAGGGATCCAAAAAAGAGGAGTATTAAAAATGAGTGTCAATAATAACCTTAGATAATACTTGGAATTTTAATAATAATAGATATCTTAATCTACTTAATGTAATCCTTGACTACATCCATAGTTGACTAACATAAAATCCCTCATTTTTTTCTAATTTAGCATAGAAAGGCTTAGAGGGATCCTAACAAGAGGAGTATTATACATGAGTGTAATCAATAACCTTAGATAATACTTAGAATTTTTACACAATGAAAAAGGGGACTTCATTATACATATAATTAAAGATTGCCATAGGGTCTAAGATTTGAGAGATAAGCTAGACCGAAACACATCACTGTCCCAAACGATATGCCTTTTGAGAAGCTCCCAAGATTTTCATATACTCTTAGACACAAAGATACTCATGATGCTTATAAATACCTAAGTGATCAATATATTTTGAAGGTTCAAACCCTTTTCGGCTTCATTTTACATGGGGATACCCTAGGTGATACAGATCCTAAGGAAGATTTTCCATTTCTCATTACCATCCATATAATAGATGATCCATTTAGAACATAGATCATGGCCTTGATTTGGATATCTAAATTTATAATCCCTCCCATATACCTTATCTTGCAATAGGTATCCCAAGATACCTGATGTAATCCTCAAATACATTCAAAGTTTACTCACACAAAATCCCCCATTTTTTTGTAATTTAACATAGGCAACCTTCAAGGGAACACAAAAAGAGGAATAATAAACATGAGTGGTAGTAATAACCTTAGATAATATTTCAAATTTTAATAATAATGAAAGTGGTTTATATATCCAATAAGAAAATTTTCCCACCCTTTACATCACATACTACCATAGATTAGATGGAGAGGTGTGAAAGGCAAAGCACATTCTTATAAATTTGAACTTTTCTCTATGTTGAATCTAATTCCACTTGTACTTAAACAAAAAAGTAGGTAAGGGGGAGATGGATTTTCTATGACAATGTATTTTTTCTATTAAATTCAATAGCCAAAATATAAAGAAAACACATCAAGACATTTAATAGCATTAGATATGGGTTACTCCTCTTTGGCCAATGTAAGGAAATAATTAACATAAAAGTTCCCATTAACCATTTGAGATTGGGTGCTAGGAAGGGATATACTTTTGACCAAATTGAGATGGAAAAGTAATTAGATAATAAGTAGTTGAAGCCTTTAGAAACTAGCACATATAGGGCAAGATCAAGTGGGAAACCCTAATAGATAGAGTATTAAAGACCAAAAGGGTTAGATTAAACCCTATTAATGGTAATGCAGGTGTCAGCATCTTGAAAAAGCACTTTATCTATGCTGACAAACTTAGTTCATATAAAATATATACATCTTAGAAAATATATATTAATATTTTAATATATATTTAATTTTATAGGGTAGTTGAACATGGTCCTTGGTTTTTTCAAAGTTCAGGGTTATTCATAACTTTATGGAGCCCAAGATTAGACTTTTCACAAGATTATCAAAAGGTATCCTTAATATGGGTAATATTATTCAACCTCCAAGCATACTTTTAGGTAGAAACCATTATTTAAAGGATTGGAAACTCTATTGGGGAGATGGTTTTTATTTCTTCCAAAAGCCAAAGTAAGAGGTATATTACTTATGCCAAATATTATTTTCACATGGACATGAGCAAACCTCTTCTTAAAATATTATGGTTAAAATATATCCAGGGAGATGTGTTTAGAAAACCCTTGGACTATGAGAAAATCCATTTCTTGTGTTTAGTATACCATAACCATGGTCACTTACCTCAATAATATCCCTATGGAACAACTACTAAAAGGGATATTAAATAGGATGAATTTAGGGTAGTCAGTAGAAAAGGAAAGAAAAAATCCTCAACATGAATCTAAAGGGAAGGAGAAAGATCAAGTTGAATTATGTATTAAAACCCTTTTTTGGTCTTGAGTACAAAATGAGATGAAAAATGTCTTAAATTAATTGATATATAAAACATACAAGGTTGAACCTAATGTAATCATCGATCTTATTAAGGATCCTATTAACTACCTCTTTGAGCTTGTTACCTATGATAGTTAGAAGTTTGTGGATCAAGTGTTAGATGAGGTAGCTTTGGCCCATATAAATGTAAATCAATAAATAGGTTAGATCCCTTATGAAAGGATCCCATGGAGATCAAGGAAAATTTTAGTGGCCTATATTAAAAAAATCTTGGAGATCACTAGGCAAATTGATTTTAAAATGGTGGAAAATTAGGTAGGAAGGAATATAATAATGTAGGTGAATTAGGAGGTGGCACATGGTGAATTTAATACCAGGAAACATCCAACTATATAATATGCAATGGAGTTATTCAATTAAATTATGTATTCATATGAATACATTATGTTATTACCTGATGGTATTCTACATTCTTTTGAATACATGATTCAATCATCTGACTGCACTATGTAATCATCCAATTTTATGATGCAGTCATCTAACTACATCTTGAAGTCATCCAAATGCATGCATAAATCATTCATCTATGTTCTACACTCATCTAAATACATGGTAAAGTCATCTAACTAAATACTAAAACCATCTGACTACATGGCATAGTTATCCAACTACATAGTGCAAACTTCTAACATTATAACCTAACATCCATCTTTTATAATCTGCATTAGATTATTACTTATTATATGGCTTTTAGTTGATGATGTGTTAGATATTATCTTGAAAAGTAATATTTAAAAAAAAAATTAATTTAGGTACATTATGTATGATATATATTATTGGTAACGAAATCAATTAAGTCATTCATAAACAACATAATTGAGCATATAAAGTACTTTTCAATACAAGACTACTTACTATGTAATTTCTTTATGAATTAAAAAGAGAAAATATTGTTCAATAAATAGCATAAATTTATCATGACTAAATTTAATTCAAGTATATTTTAAATACATACAAACTAAAACTCATAAATCTAGAATAGCCTTTTTAAAACATGTGCTTCATTATTTAAATTTATATGTATTATCTTAGTGGCTTTTTCAATCTCTTCTTTGGTTGTATTAGTGATTCCTCTTATTTTAGTAAGAGAAATCCAAATTGAAATCACACCTTCATATGGAAACTCATCCATTACATAACTTGAAACATAAAACCTCAAACATGTATCAAAATTTTGTAATGAACCGCTACACCAAAACCTCGAGGCGTTAGTGAAATCCACCCATTAGGATAATAATATCCCACCACACTTCTAAAGCATAGACTCTAGGTTGGATTTGCATCCATACCACTAGGATACCTATGTGTATGAGTCCCAGATGAATACTACCATGCTGGCAGAGCCACCCACTTCATGACTTGAACCTGGGTGGAGGCTCTGATACCACATGTAATAAACTACTACACTAAAACCTCAAGGTGTTAGTGAAATATACCCATCAGGATCATAACAGATTTTTATCCAATCTATTATGAAGTTTGTATTTGATAAAATATAGTACACTAAATACCATTTCATCTTTCACTTACCCCAAAATCATTTTTTGACACAATTCATATAACCAAAAATATTTGCAAAATCTTTTTTGTAGAACATTGTTGGGATACACTTTCTTCCGTAGCCTTGTAATAACACCTATTTTTGTTGGTTCATCTAAAGTTAGATATTGTTCAACCATTGTAATTCCAAAATTCATTGATTATTTTTTTAGTAAACACTTTTGTAAAATACCCTCAACTTCAACTCCATTAATTTCTATAAACTTACTAAAATGATTAATGAGAGTACCCATGTATTTTAAAAATAGATTACTTTGTATTTCTTTACTATGTAAATTATTCCAAAATATAGGATTCACCACTCCTATGGCTTCAAGTAACTCATCCCTTTGAAATCAATCTCAAATTTCAGCAAATAATATTTTTCAAATGTTACTCAATTTCATTCATGTGTCATCTATGACATTATCATATCGAATCTGTGATATAGGCACTTCTTCAATTTATTTTCTAGCCACATGGGTTAGTCTTTGGAAATTGTGTAGTGGTATCTCCTTTCCATTAATGAAAATACAAATATGGTCATTAATATTTAATTCTAAATAGTTTTTAGGGTCCTTAATATCTATTAAAATTTTTTTAACTGTCAATTATTGGTCCTTTGAAACTTTCATTTGAGTAGTATAATATATCAAGAGATTGACAAACATGTTTCCTCAATCATATGAAGTCAACAATATATATGGATCTATCTTACACATGTTTCATCAGAAAATTCATTTCTTTCAACATGGGTAGAATACCACACAATGTTAGTAGGGTTTTGAAATATGTCAAATGGTGTAATAAATATTTTTCCTCGTCCACATCCATCTTATATTTAAACATAAAACTTGTCAATATTCTTAAAATATTCTACATGAAGTCTCATACATGGAAATCCATCTTCTATCAATATATTTTGAAAGAATTTTACCATTATTCACTTTAATCACAACTTTATGGAACTCTAAAAACCTTATTGTATTGCTTGACATGTATGCATGTAAGTCATGGATAAGCTCCTTCACTTTTACTACATTTTGAAATGTGCTAACAATTTTGTAATCAAGATACATTATATGTGCCATGTAGTGGATTGGAGTCATATATGGGGCAACTATTATTTGTAGGTGAATAAATAGACCATTTTTATTCCCCTACATTACTCATGCCCCATATGCACCAACACACACGAACTTGGTACCTATATTATAATAATTCATCGAAATAATATCTACCAAATTAGAAATAACTAATTTGGAAAGGTTCTCAGCATTAGATTTTTCCTTCATTTTAATTACAAATAATAGGTGAGGTTTCCTTTAATTGTTTTCAAATGTATAAACATGCATGAAAACCCATGATGTGTTGTCAACTATGTTTACCTCATCAATGGATAGTGAGATAAATCATGCTAATTTTACTTTTTATTGTAAATCCTCCTCTTCAATCATCACAAGGCATTTTTCCATCTCTCAAGCACTGCTATCTCACCAATGTGATTAAGGAATGTTATGCAATTCAATATGATGAAATAAAATATTGTAATCTAAAAAATTAGAGATCAATCTATCTATTTTTAGAATGTGATATAAAGTGGAAAATTGTATATTTTTTCCAAGTAGAATGACCTAAACAACTTTTCCAAACTAAGTGTGATTATTCCTCCTTTATGAATGAGGTGTTGTTGATGATTCTGATGATTTTTAGACTCTTTTGTGTAACATTGACACATGCATTCTTTTGTATTTTTTCATCTCACTATTTTTTAATTTTTCCATCTTTGTCTTTTCCCGACTCATATAATTTTCCACAATATTTCTTAGTTATGTCCAACATGAGTTAAATTTTGTGTTCCTTTCTGAATTTCAAACTACATATTATACATTTCATTTTTTTTTCTATTTTGGTACTATTTTAATGTTGTATAGGTTCAATTAATGGGTATTTATCTACTCAGTCAAACTTAAATGACCGTTTAATTATCTATGTACTTATCTTCTTTTGTACATATTTCTACTACTATTTTCAATTGAATATTGTCTTGGATGAGTATAAATCTCATCTAGTGGTGTTGGGTACTCATTATTGACATCCATGATGATGTATAATAGTGTAATTTTCATTGAATTATGTGAGGGCATTTCATATCTGGGGATGTCTTCCAATGGAAACATATCTTCAAAAGGGTTATCAATGGTTTTTACTTACAAAATGGGTATATATATTGTAATTATTATTAAAAATTGGTCCATAATATGAAAGTGTAAAGAATTAAAAATAAAGTAAATTATATAGTATTTATTACCTTTGTTTGGAATTTAATATCTATGGATGTCTTCTAGAGGAGGCATATCTTCAAACTATTATCTTTGGATTCTACATGCAAAATGAAAAAATGATTATAGACTAATTATTAATAAAGATTATAACAAAAAGCACAAATAAATAATAGTACAATAGATTAAATAATATTTAGTACCTTTGTCTGGGATTTCATACCCAGGTACATCTTGCAATGGAGGCATATCTTCAAAACTATTATCATTGGGTTATGCAAGCAAAATGCTTATAGACTAATTATTAATAAAGATTATAATAAAAAAGCAAATAAATAATAGAATAGTAAATCAAATAATATTTAGTACCTCTTTATGGTATTTCATACCTAGTTACATATTTTAATGGAGGCATATCTTTGATTATATTATCATTATATTTTACATGCAAAGTTATTATAAAAATTAATTATTATTGAACCCTAATAGTAATGATTAAATAATATATTGTAAATTAATATTTGTACATGTGTTTATCCTCTGGCTGAAATAAGATAATAGGTTGTTCTATTTTTTAAATTTACCTAACACCATTGAATCAATAGCTCACATAAATCATAGTCACCCAACTATTGCACATAGACACTAGATTATTGGTTACATTTGTCACATAGTCTCCCAATTACTCCATGTAATCACTCAACTGTTACACATAATCACCTGACTACTCCATGCAGTCATGAAACTATTCTACATAGTCACCTAACTATTGGTTGTAGTCACTCAACTACTCCATGAAGTCACTCAACTACTCCACATAGTCACCTAACATCTACCTATAGTCATCTGACACCTTACCATTGTTAGTCACCTCTTAGCTCTCATCCATCACTTGATTATAATTTCCTGACTACTGGTTTCAGAAGCATGACATCATATATTTTATTTGAGTATTTTTTTTCATTTCTACTACCTTAGATTTAAAAATAAGAACAATGGATTCATCTTGAAGTTTTATAGGATAATGATTTTTGAGGAAATCACTACCTATTACAACATTAGTGATAATATTATTAAATTATCTGAAGTTAATTAATTTTATATGTCCCTTAAATATTAAAAAAACATCTCTTATTATCAATTTGATTTATAAGAATCTACCATTGATAGTGCTAAACCCATCTAGTTTTTTTCCCATTTAAAATAGGGAATCACATCCTTTTTACAAATACTTAGGTCTACACTAGTATCAATCAAAGCATTTAATTCATAAGGCTTATAGCCCTAAATTTTTACCATGAATATAATTATTATATTTTGTTGGTTGTAGATCTTATTCATCATCCTTCCTCCCAAAAAAATATCTCTAATAAATATTTCTTCATTAGGATGAGAGCTCTATGGCCAATCTTCCTCACCTTGTGGCTCCTCATGTTCTAATCTACTATGTTATTCCTTATTGGAAAAGGCCCTGAGTTTTCCTATTTCCATCTGGGATATTTTCAAGTTTACTTCTAAGTAATCCAAGATATCATTGATTTATTCATGATAATCTTCTAGAAATACAATAGGGGATGATGAAATTTTCTTAAGTTTTCTAAACAAATCTTATTCTTTAGTAGTTTTTGGTCTCATCTAGGGAGATGAACTATTTTATATATTTATCTAGATCATCTTGTTGGACATCACGCTTTTGGGTAGCTATGGAAATAAGTTATTGGAAATGGGAGTGCATGGAAAAATTCCAGACAAGTTTGGAATTATATAACTATTCGATTTTATATATTTCTTCTTTGGTAACCAGAGTGAACATGTAAAAGTAATGGTAGGAAGCCATATAATCTAAATCAAAAATTTGATGAAAATTACCAATCTAAGGAAGTTATAATGAACTGGTACACCAAAGCCTCGAGTTTTTGGTGTAGTGGTTCACATGTAATGAACTGTTACACCAAAACCTCAAGGTTTTGGTGTAGTGGTTCATTACATGTGGTATTAGAGCCTCCACCTGGGTTCAAGTCACAGAGCGGGTGGCTACGCTGACATGGCAATGTTCATTTAGGGCTCATACATGTAGGGAATCTTGGTGGTACAAGCACAAATCTAGCCCAGAGTCTGGGCTTTGAAAGCATGGTGGGATGTTATGGTCTTGGTGGGTGGACTTCACTAACGCCTCAAGGTTTTGGTGTAGCATTTCATTATTGGTGGGCAGACTTCACTAACACCTCAAGGTTTTGGTGTAGCAGTTCATTACATGTGGTATCAAGGCTTCCACCTAGGTTCAAGTCACAAAGTGGGTGTCTACAATGGCATGGCAGTGTTCATCTGAGGCTCGTACACGTAGGGAATCCCAGTGGTACGGGTGTAAATCTAGCCCAGAGTCTGGGCTTCAAAAGCGTGGTGGGATGTTATGGTCCTGGTGGGTAGACTTCACTAATGCCTCAAGGTTTTGGTGTAGTGGTTCATTACATGATACCACTTGTAATGATCTTGATATTCAATATATGCAAAAATACCCTTAAGGTAGGGAAACACCATATAATACTCCTTTAGGAATGAATAACTCCACAATGTCTCTTCAAGGGGACAACCTCCAATATCCTCTTATAATAGAAGACTTAATGCTTACTTGATATCTTTACCATGATAATCATCTCCTATATATATACATCTATCCAACCCATTGATGGATAACCTCCTAATCCCAATGTAGGCTGACCATTACCCAATGTACTATTTCCACAAGTTACTCTATTATCCTAATATATTGTACCCATATAACTAACTAAGGGGATGTGTGCCACATGTCAACATCTCCATCAACCCATATACATCAATATATCATATCCCTAGGTACATAGTAGAAGTTCTTCAAGGGTATCAGACTTAAATTAGACAATAGTGGAGGAGTAATGGAATCTAGTAGAAAAATACCATCATCACTCTTGGATTCAGATGTTGTCCAGGTATACCAATTATCTTGAGAAATATGATGAATTCTAACTATAATAAGAGGTTTCTTATTTTTCTTTGGGTAATTTGGACTGATGTGTCCCATATGACCACAAGTAAAACATTTTTATGGCCTTTTGGATTTGAAAGGAGGCTTCTTTTGCTTAAGGAACCTTTTCTGCTTGAAAACACTAGGTTTAACAAAGAACTTATTAGAAGAATATTTCTTAGATTTATTATCCCTATCTATGGTGAAATGGAATTATTGATTATAATTTTTAATTCCTTTTTCACACCAAAAGGTAGTCGATTGAGGATATTGATGGAAATATTGGGCCTTAACCATATCAGGCAAACTTCTTACTTTTTTGGAGATCTTTTTCAATCTGTAAATATTTGCCATTACCAAATCAAAAACCTAAGTTAACTAGCCAAAAGTATACATTTATATTATTTTGGATTGTCCCAATCCATCCTTTTGGAATTGTATATGGTGAATTACCATATCTACCAATTCAAGAGACAAACTATTTATAAAATGCCTTTTAACTAGTCCTTGCCTAGACTGATGTGCTCTTCTATCCATAGAAACATACATACACATATATTTGGAAAGATATGCCACATCTAAACATTTAATTTGATACAAATCATTGAGGGAATCTTTCTAGGTTTCATCCACATCACCAGCAAATTCCAAGATAATAGCATTTGTTAGTATCTAGAGTATATGTCCATCCTCAAATAAGATTTGAGTTTGTTCCTTTGGTGGTATATCAATCCACCAATCATGAAGATCTCTAGTAATGTTGGCTATAATACGCTGAGTAGATGTTAGCTCATTTCTTTAGAGAAATCCTACTTGGGAATAAGACCATCCAAGCATGATCTATTAGAGACAATAGATCATGGCATATTTATCAAGATTATGTCTTGTATTACACCAATCATCTATATTAAGAATGATTGAAAATAATTCTTGGGATTCTAAGTGAAAGACATTAGAAGGTTGTTTTTTATATTCCTATTTGGCCTTTTCTTGGATATGGATGGAATATTTTTTGGGAGATACATATCATCCTTCCCTAGGCCAAACCAATTTATAGACATTTATATTTGGGGAGTCTATTCAATAGGAGTAGTCATTTTCATATTCTAAGTTTGGAATTCTTCAACTTGGGTAAGTATAACATTTTCTTTAGCCTTAAGAGTTTCTTGCTCAAAAGATCTTGTGAGATAGTCCTGAACAACTTGGGCTATCTTTCCTAGTTCCTTTATTTTTTGTATTCCCCATTGAATTCTTAAATTTTTCTTAGATATGGCAATTAGATTTTTGTATACTTGATGAAATATTTTCCCTACTCTATTATATTAAAATTATTCTAAATGTGCCATTCTTATATTAATTTTGGAGAATTGCTCAAACATTTTAAGGATTTCTTCCCCAAATGAGTGGACAAGATCTTGCACAGTTATTCAAATGTTGGTAACTAGATAGCACTACTAGAAGATATAGCCCTAGTTGAAAATTTTAATGGTGTCTAGGTATCAATCTATAATTGATTCAACATAGAAGATAAGGCTTGAATTAATTTTTGTATCATCTCAAAATTTTGTTCAAGAATGTCTATTTTTTCCATAATTTTTCTAAGTTCTAAACTATTTAAAGAATCATGAAAAATAATATGATGATTCTTAATGGTTTGCATGATATTTTTATCCTCTTCCTCAAGGATATTTATTAAATAAGAAGTAGATTTCTGGTGAGATTTTGCTTCCTTTCTAGTTTCTACTTGCTGAACAAATAGAGTTTTTTCATCTTTTCTAACCATATCAATTCTTTTTTCAAGAGCAACATGGTCCATTTGCTTAAGATGTTGAATAATTAGGGAATGATTACTTAACATTATATGGACTAATTTACTATGAGTGACAATTTCAGTGTTTTATTTCCCTAAATGAGCATGGCCTACCTCATAACCAAATTTTATATTAGCTAAATTTTCTGGTAGCCACTTCATTAATTGGATCATCATGATAGCTAATTTTTCTTGATTATTATAGAATTCAGTCACAAAATCTGAAATCCAATTGAGTTGTTGTTCCTTAATTTCCTTCCATGTTCCTATCATTGACCAATATTTTGGCATAGCCTATAAAAAGGCACTTTAATCCTCAATGAAGCTAAAAAATTATCTATGAGATGGAAACTTTCCATAGGAGGTAAGTTTTTCAAATATAGTTGTTTGTTCAGGGTTTCTCATTTCAACTATGATCCTTTCTAGCTTTAGCTCCTTTGCCCTAGGGAGTTTTTATTTTAATACAGAAGGGTATATTATTTGTATCATGTTAATACATGGGAACAAAATTTTATCTTATAAGGCTTGGTTGAAAGAAGACACAATTGTTATGTTTAACATTATTGACTTCTCCTAGATGGTTATCATTAACTATTGGAGGTTGTAAATAAGTTCTATTTTTAGTGTGTCTAGGGAGATCAAAGGATGTGCCAAAGGATTTATTAGAATTAGACCTTAATAAATCAGGGCTAGGAGATTGGGAGGTGTTTCTATCTAATGAGAAAGAATACCTATTACTAGTATCAATCAAAAGAGAAATTACTAAGCCATATACTCCATCTACTGAGTAACTAATTTCCAATCTGTGACTAGTGTGGCTTTTTGATGATATTATAAAAATCTTATAAATTTGTCATGAGAATGAAAGTTTTGTGTAATAAATACAACTTGTACCTTTCAATAGCCAACATTACTTCTTTTATTTATTTTTTGAATGAGGGATAACTTATTTATTCATCACTCCATATTCTAGAGTTATAACCACAAACCTCTTCCCTTTTAACTAGTTTTTCAAGGAGAATACATCCCCAACAATACTTTCTAGAATTTGTTTCTAAGATGAATGGTCCTTCACCTAGGAGTTTTAATGGAGGGAAAGTCTAAACCTTTTGTTTAATTCTTTTAACTACCTTAGTCATTTCTTCCGTCTAGGGAATAGTACCCTTTTTTAATCTTTGGGTTAGGATCCATTTATTTTTGGCTTGGTTATCAGAGAAAGGATTATAATAATTTAATGATCCAAAAAATTCTTGCAATATCTATTTATCCAAAATTTTATCAGGAAAAGTTTTTAGAACTTTTAAGACACGTTCCTGCAGTCTGATCATCCCTTTACTTATACTAACCCCTTATAACTCAATATTGGTAGTTCCTATAACCATTTTATTTAAAAGAAAAACAAGACCATTTTATTTAATAATATTGAGAAAAACCTTAAGATGTTCAAGATGAGTATTCAAGTCTTTGCTAAAAATGAATATGTCATCAATGAATACAAAAATGAATGGATATTCACCAAAAATACCATCCATTCATGTCTAGAACTCTTATGGGGAATTTTTTAATCCAAATGACATGAATTTCCATTAATAATGTTTCTGTAAGATTGGGATAAGAAAATGTGTATTATACTTATCCTTTTCTAGAATACCAATTTTCCAAAAACCTTATTTAATATCAAATTTTGATAAAATACAGTTGTCATAAAGTTTTTTTAGTAACTCATTTTTAAAGGAAAGTGGATGAGTTATATCTATGAGTTGTTCATTAAGATTTTTGTAATTGATAACCAGTCTAGCTTTTCCTCTAACCATTTCACTGTGTTTTTTGACATAAAAAGCTAGACATGCCCATTTAGACTTACTCAGTCTTATGAGTCCTAATTTAAGTAGCTATTTGATCTCAATCTCTACTTCACTCTTTTTCTCTAAGGAAAATGGTAAAGTGGATGACTTAAAATATGGATGAAAGGCTTCATCCTTTAATGGTAATCCAACTGAATATTGATAGATATCCCAAAATTATTTTGGGTTCATCCCACAACACTCTTGCCATTTCACAAAAATATTTGAAAGTAACTTAGTCTATCTAATCTAGAAATAATTTATCCTTCTTAAATTTTTACTGATTTGTTTTGGAGAGTACTCATCATTATGTTTAACAATTTGGATTACTAGGGAAAAACCAACTGAAAATTAGTTTCTATTACTAAAGTTCCATTTGAATAAGTGACCATTCCTACTAAATGGAACACTAGTTATGACAAATGTGTTAGACACCAACCACCACACAAGCCAACAACCAGACTATAGTTGATGACTAGTAATAGGTATTCTTTCTCATTAGAAAGAAACACCTCCCAATCTCCTAGTCCTATTTTATCAAGGTCTAATTTTGATAAATCCTTTAGCACAACCTTTGATCTCCGTGAACACATTAAAAATATAACTTCTTTGCAACCTCTAAAAATTAATGATAAATAGCTAGGAGAAGTCCATAATGGTCAACATAAAAATTGTGTCTTTTATGATCAAGCCTTATAAGAGAAGCCTTTGTTCCCATATATCAACATGATGTAAAAATTATACCATTGCGTATCAAAAGAATAACTCCCTAGGGAAAAAGGCTAAAGCTAGAAAGGGTCATAGTTGAAATGAGAAACCCTGATCAAATAACTATATTTGAAACCTTACCTACTCTATAAGGTTTTTGACTCATAGATAATTTGTCAGCTTCAATGAGGATCATAGTTCCTTTTTATAGGTTATGCCAAAATATTGGTAAAAGATAAGATCATGAAAATAAATTAAGGAACAACAACTCAATTGGATTTCAGATGTTGTGCCTAACTCCATAATAATTAGAAATAATTGGTTATCATGATGGTCTAGTTAATGAAGTGGATTCCAGAAAATCTAGCTAATATAAAATCTAGTTATGAGCCAAGCCATGCTCATTTAGGGAAATAAATTGCTGAGATTGTCACTCAGAATAAGGTAGTTCATATAATTTTAAATAATCACTCCCTAATTATTCAACAAATTAAGAAAATGGACAAAACTAATCTTGAAAAAATAATTGATATGGTTATAAAAGACTATAATACTCTATTTTATTAGCAAGTATACACTAGAAAGAACATAAAATATCATTGGTAATTTACTTCTAATTTAATCAAAATCCTTGAGTAAGAGGATAAAAATATCATGAAAACCATTAAGTATTATCATATTATTTTTCATGATGCTTTAAATATTCTATAACTCAAAAAAATTATGGAGAAAATAGACATTCTTGACCAAAATTTTGAGATGATACAAAAATCAGTTCAACTCTTATCTTCTATATTGAATTAGTTATAGACTATTACCTAGACACCAGTAATAATTTTGCATAAGTCTATGTCTTCTAGTAGTACTAACTAGTTACCAACATTTAAACAAACCATGCATGTTTCTATCCACTCATCTGGAGAAGAAATCCTAAAAATGTCCAAGCAATTCTCTAGAAAGAATATAATAATGGCACATTTAAAATAATTTAACTACAATAGAGCAGGGAAAAAATTTCATAAGTAGCTAACAAGCTAATTACCATAGCTGAAAAAAATTAATAATGTAATGGGGAATACAAAAAATAAAAGAATTATGAAAGATAGCCCAAGTTGTTCAAGACAATCTCACAAGATTTTCTTAGCAAGAAACACTTAAGGCCGAGGAAAAGGTTGTACTTACCCAGGCTAAAGAATTCCAAACTCAGAATATCACAATGACTACTCATATTAAATATAATCCCTGGATATAAATGGCTAAAAATTGGTTTATCCTAGGGAAGGATGTTATGTATACCCTATAAAATAATCCATCCATATATAGGAAAAGGCCAAAATAAGAATATAATCAATAACCTTCTAGTGTCTTTCACTTAGAATTCCTACTAGTCTTTCCAATCATTCTTAATATATATGATTGATGTAAGATAAAACACACGCATAAGAAATATGATAGTATCAAGTCTCTCTAATAGATCATGCATGGATTAGATTATTCCCAAGTAGGATATTTCCAAATAAATGAGCTAACATCTACTCAACTTCTTATAGCTAACATGACTGGACATCTTCATGATTGGTGGGTCGATATACCCCTAGGAGAACAAGATCAAATCTTAGTTTAGGATGGATAGATACTCCAAAGACTAACAAATGCTATTATCTTGTAATTTTTTGGTGATGTGGATGAAACCCAAAAATATTCCTTAAATGGTTTGTATTGAATCAAATGTTGTGATCTAGCATATCTTTCCAAATATATGTGTATGTATGTTTATATGGCCATAAGAGCACATTAGTCTAGGCAAGGAAAAATTAAAAGGTATTTCATAAATAGTTTGCTTCTTGAATTGGTAGATATGGTAATTCACCATATAAAATCCCAAAAGGATGGATTGGGATAACCCAACATCATATAATTGCATACTTTTGGCTAGTTAACTAAGATTATTGATTTGGTAATGGTAAATCTTTGCAAATAGAAAAATATTTCCAAAATTGTAAGAAGTTTGCTTGATATGGTTAAGGCCTAATATTTCTAGCAATATCATCAATTTTCTACAATTAAGTGTGAAAAAAGAAATAAACAATCTATGTAATTGTGTCATTGCACCACAGATAGGGATAAGAAATATAAGAAAGTTTCTTCTAATAAGTTATCTGTTAAACTTAGTGTCTTCAAGGAAAAAAGGTTCCTTAAGAAAAATAAGCCTCCCTTCAAATCCAAAATGCCATTAAAATGTTTTACTTGTGGTCATAAGGGACACATTAATCAAAATTTCCCAAATAAAAATAAGAAACCTCTTAATATAGTCAGAGTCTATCATATTTATCGAGATAATTGGTATACCTAGACCACATCTAAATCTAAGAGTGATGATGGTATTTATGTACCAAATTACATTACTCCACTACTCTTTGATGTTGAGTCTGATGCTCTTGAAGAGGTTCATCATATTGGTACTCTTTATCAAAACACTAATTCAGATTTTGAGACTTCTTACCATTACTGTTATATGTTCACTCTGGTTACCCAAGAAGAAATTGATAAAATCAAGAAGTTATATAATTCCACACATGTTTATAATTTTACCATGAACTCTCATTAACAATAACTTCTTACCATATCTATCTAAAAGTTTATGCCAAACAAGTTGATCTAGAGAAATATATGAAATAGTTCATCTCCATAGATGAGACAAAAACTCCTAAATAATCAGATTTCTTTAGCAAGATTAATAAAAATGTGTTA
The DNA here is from genome assembly GCA_037957365.1 of Torreya grandis. Taxonomy (NCBI): domain Eukaryota; kingdom Viridiplantae; phylum Streptophyta; class Pinopsida; order Cupressales; family Taxaceae; genus Torreya; species Torreya grandis. Next base: position 1,649,812 of record JARHVA010002604.1, read on the forward strand.
AACCCTATTGTATTTCTAGAAGATTATCATGAAGAAATAAATGATAACTTGGATGACTTAGAAGTCACCCTGAAAATATCCTAGAGGGCAATAAAAAAACTTAAGAGCCATTACCAATAAGGAAAAACATGGTAGATTGGAACATGAGCAACAAGGTGAGGATGATCAGCCACAAATCTCTTAGCCCAA
>JARHVA010002604.1:1655000-1670000 GCA_037957365.1 Torreya grandis
GTAATGATTGATATAAAAATATGTATGAAAGGGAAAAATCATACAAAATGAAAACCATTGTTAGGATATTTAAAAGGAAGTACAATGATTATTCTTTAATATGACTTTTTTTTTTTTTTAAGTAAAATATATATCACTTAAGATTTTTTAAATTGGTTAAGCAACATTTTGTGGGTTTGTCCATGATGTTAATAATCAACCAAAAAAAAATCTTAATATTTTAAGATTATATAAAATCCCATTTCATTCTAATCATGCAAGCATCTTTAAGGGTTATGCACAAGTTCAATTTTTTTTTTTTAAAGACCAATTCAAAAAAAAAAAAATAGTCACCATGAAAATTATTAGTTATTTATAAAATAAAACAAAAGTGTTATTTTGCATAAAAATTAATCTTGGGATTTTATGTGTACATAAAGGAAAAACAAAGTGGTCACAAAATACTCCTACGAATTCATCCCCAATTTTTAGAATGAAGTTTAACTATTTAAATATTGTCAACACATACCTTGTAAAAATGAATATAATTTTTTATTATTGATTTATTTACTATGCAACTTCATTAGTAAACCAACACAAAAAATTTAATATGTTTTAATTTTTCCTTACGAATAAAAAATATCATTTATTTAATAGATTAGTAAGTTTTTATCTAAATATCTTTCAATTCCAAAAAATTATATCTTTCATAATAAAATTATGCCAAATGTCTAGTGTAATTCTTATTAATTGATGATAATTTATGGAAGCACTAAGGGATTTGATTTAAAATCCCTTTATTTTAGGATTGAACAAACCTCCAAATAGTCAACCTTACAAATATTTTTAATTCATTAAAAATAATAAAATAATATTCTCTATAAAGTACACAATGTTAAACAGTTACAATTTAATTAGTAAAGATGCAAGTTCGCAAAGATAAAGATATGTAAGCTTTACAAAATTAAATGAGCAAGAAAAAAGATTGCATATTAAAATACTTGACATGTTTATATTGTTACATTATTAAAGTTTAAATAGCATTTCTATTTAAAATATATATATTTAATTTTAAAAATTGAACATAATAGATTATTATTTGAAAACAAATCATCTTGAATAATTTGAAAACTTTTATTAAAAAAATAAAACAACAAGAACAAAGGCCTAACAAAAACAACCCGTTTCCATATATATATCTCATCAAGTTGGCTAAAACTTACACAACACTCTTAGATATATTGAATTTTGCCTAACATTATATGTGATCCTTACATAACCTCATAATATATGAAATCCATATAGAAAAATTACAATATTATTATCAATCTAAGAGAAAATACCTAAAAACAAAGAAACAATAATTAACAATTTGTATTGTTTCATAAAGAATTAGGATGTAAATGTAGACTAACTTTTCTGGCTTCCTAAATCAATATTTCTTGGACAATTTATTTTTGGAGCAAGGGTAAGATATTTATGGGTAATTGAAGATCTCTAGGAGTACCAAGAAATGTACTTCTTTTTTTTCTAATCTCTCAACTATCTGATTCATATGTGGGTGTTGTTGAGGCAACTCCCTTGTGCAAACCAACCCTACTTGCATAAATTGAGTTAGGAATGTTAATACCATTGATGTCTCTTATTCATTGGCATCTATAAGGAGGATATAATCCACCACTTCAATGATTTTATTTGGAAAATACATGCTTGCCTATTTTTGAAGATTGATTCTTTCAATAAACATGTCATTTGTTGGTCTTCTCCTTGTTAGTAACTCCAAGAGTAGAATACCATAACTATATACATCACCTTTTGTAGAAAGCCTTCCTCCCATTCCATACTCTATGATAAAATTTAATGATTGATGATTTTTTATTTATTTTAAAGGTTGATGCAAAATACAAAAATAAAGAAATAACAATGTATATTATAAACATATAAAATATATACAGGGTGCAATGTATCCAGTAGATCAAAGCTTTAAATTCAGGGATAGAACATGCTGAAATGATCTTGATTACATTGCGGTGCCTAACCCTTTTTAGCACATTATATTCTTTGCTAAAAATTTGATGAGAATTTTCATCTTGTAAACTGATAACTTTAATAGAAACATCCATACCACTACTCAAAATCCCTTTATAAACTGAACCAAAACTGCCAAATCCTAACAGATTGGTCTAGTTAAACCCATTGGTTGCATCTACAAGTTCTTCATATGATATTCTTTTGGGTCCTACATTGAGGGAAAGTGTTGTCTGACTAGTATGTCTCCTTATATAAAAATATATTAACAATAAAAAGGACACGATGAAAATTACAGTGCCAATCACAATTGAGATTATTACCTTTTTGGAGACTAAAAGTTGTTTGTGTTTAGAATAAGAGCATGCTTTCAAATTTATCCATGTACCACAGAGGTCAATATTTCCCATAATTTTTGATTTATCAAGAGTTTCAAAAAAACCTCCCTTTGGAACCCCTCCTATTAACTTGTTTGAAGAGAGACTGATATGTCGAAGCATTTTCATCTCTTGGAAGGCAATTGGGATTGCGCCTGACAAATTATTTCTAGAAATATCAATGTCTTGAAGATTTTTAAGATTTGTAAGTGATGTTGGTATTGGGCCATCAAATACATTTGAAGAAAGATTTAAATATTGCAATTTTGTGCACCTTGACAGTGCACTTGGAATTTCACCTGAGAAATAGTTGAGAGACACATCTATAGCTTGCACCATTACCATTTTGCTCATTTCTAAAAGAGAACCTTGTAATAAATTTCAAGAAATGTTGAAATAAAAATGGAGATTCTGAAGACCTACAAATTCTGGAGGGATATTTCCTTTTAGCTTGTTGTGAGACAAATCCACCTTTTCTAATGTTATGCATTTCCCTAAACTTGCAGGTATTTTCCTTGACAATTTATTGTGATGAAGAAGCATCTATCTTAGTTGTGGAAGATCACCAAGATTGTCTGGAATTTTCCCTGAAAGCTTGTTTTCACTCAGTGATAACAACCCAACCCTTTTTGCTAGACCCAAACTCTTTGAAAATTTTACATATTAATAATTTTTTTGAAGATACAATATTTCAAGATTTGGAAGTTGACTGAGTGTGGATGAAATGTTCCCATTGAAACCATTGTGAATTAAGTCCAAGATTGCCAACTTTGTGAGGTTGTGAATGTCACTTGGTATGTTTCCCTCAATTTTATTAGAGCCCAACCCTAAAGTGGAGAGTAAACTTGATAGGCGGCTAACTGAAGATGGCAACACACCAGTGAGAGAATTGTCGCCAATATGTAGTAATTATAAATAGGAGTAAGTAGTCAAGGTATTTAGAATGGGCAGGTCACTCCTTTTGTTCACAAGATTATTTCCTCCTAAATAAAGCCTTTGAAGGTGGAACAATTTACCAAACTGTAAGGGCAATGTGCTGCTCAATTGATTATTGTCTAATTCAAGCAGTTGAAGGAGGGTGCAATTAGAGAGGGAGCTTGGGATTTCTCCAGATAGTTGGTTTCCCATAAATATAGTACATGCAACTATGATAGTTTGCCAAACTTCCAGGCAATGTGTCCAGTTAAGTGGTTGGCATATAAGGACAAATTTTGGATATGGGTGCAGTTGAAAAGGGAAGTGGGAATCGGCCCTGTTGAGTTGTTGGTATAGAGTTCAAGATATTAGAGTTGAGTAAGCATACCCAATTCAATAAGAATACCACAGTGAAGTCTATTTTCATTCAATTGCAAGTCAGTTAAAAATGATAGGTTTCCTAGGGAAGATGGAATTGTGCCTGTCAGTTGGTTTATTCCTAAGGATCTCTAACTTGTGGAGAAGGCCAAGCTGGGAGGGAATGGTGTTGCTGAGAAGGTTATAAGACAGAAGGAGACATTGCAAAGAATGGTAGCCTCTTAGAGCGGGAGGAATGAAGCCTTCTAATTCATTTTTAGACAGTCTAAGTATTCTCAAGTGGAAAAAGCTTCCCAACTAAGGTGGAATTTGGCAGTGGAAGCTATTATTTAGGAGAGAGAATGTTCTAAGAAAAGAGAGATTCCCTAGAGGAGAGATGGGGCCTATAGAGTCATACCTGTGAGATTTAAGGAAACCACATGCAGTCTGTGAGAAGAGCAAGAAATGCTAGTCCAATCACAGGTGTTGTGATGGAAAGACCAATCGAGCAGAGAATTGAGTGGGTCAAGGGAGAGGGAATGCTTGAAATCCAGAAGAGCATGTTGATCAAAAAAATGAGGAGAAGAATGAGAGAGTTGTAGTGCAGAGAGAAATGCGATTAAAAGAGAAATCATCATTTTCATTTTGGTTTCAATCTTTGTAATGTTGGCTTCACTTTCAATACTTAAATTTCTTTTGGGCAGTGGAGAAGAGCTGCATATTTTGTATTCAGTGGATATTATTGTAAATTTTATCCAAGCCCAACTAGCTGATAAACCAATTATAACAGCATAACAAAATAAAAGTAAATTAAAGCCAAACACTTACAACAGAGACAAGCCAAAAATATGCAATAATACTCTGTATTATTTTTGATATATCTATTACAATTTTTTCAAGTCATAAAATAGTAAGGATGCAACTATTTAAATAACATGGAGCACTTTACTTAGAGGGGTTTAACTGGCTATTCAAACAACAGTCTAAAAAAAGTTTTAAACATGCATTTCTTCATGCATTATTGGTTGCGCTAATAAACTGCAAGTTAAAACAATGTTTAACAACAGATTTCAAAAAAAAAATAGAAATAGAAGAGTCCCATGCATAAATGAGGACTGTAGTCAATAGATGGGGATAGCATGCAGTGAGGAAAGCATGCATAGGTGAGGACAACATGCATCAGTTATCAACATACTCCCCCTTAATGCTGAGAGGGCTTACAATCTGATCTTTGAATGTCAAAAATTGATCTGTTGCAGCTACTTTCATGAAGATATCTGCCAACTGCTCTTTAGTGTTGATGTATTTCAATTCTACTACCTTCATCTGCACCAAATATTGAATAAAATGATGCTTTAAATCGAAATGTTTTGTCTTGCTGTGATGGACTAGATTCTTGGCCAATTTAATATCACTAATGTTATCACAAAAAATAACTGTGGGTTGAACTTGAATCTCTCCAATTTATTCAAAAAGTTTTCTAAGCCATAATGCTTGTGTACCTACTGAAGTGACTACAACATACTCTGCTTTTGTAGAAGAAAGGGCAACTATACTTTGTTTCTTTGAGCTCCAAGTAATCAAACTAAAATCAAAAGAAAAACAATTCACAGATGTTGACTTTTGGTCATCCAAACTACCTCCCAAATCAGAATCACTAAAACCAACAAGATTGAACCTTTCAGAAGTGTAGTAATGAATACCAAAATATAGAGTGCCTTTCACATACCTCAAAATTCTCTTGGCTACCTTCATATGTATTTCTAATGGCTCTGTCATGTACCTTGAAATAAGTGAAACTGAATAAGCAATATCAGGTCTTGTGTTTGTTAGAAACATTAAAATTCTGACAATACTTCTATAGGCTATCTCATCAACTCTTTTAGCACCATCATCTCTACACAACACATCTCCATGAGCAACTAGAGTGGAGACTAGTTTACAATCAACCATATCAAGTTTCTTCAACATATCTTTAGCATATTTTGTTTGACAAATGAAAATTTTATTCTCCCTTTGATAAACCTCCATTCCTAAAAAATATTTCATAAGGCCTACATCTTTCATCTCAAATTCATTCATCATGAAAACTTTGAATTCATCCTTCATCATAGAACTGCTACCCATATACAACAAGTCATCAACATACAAACTTACAATTAGACTATCATTACCTTCTTGTTTGTAGTAAAGGGTAGGTTCACTCTTACTTATTTGAAATCCATTCTCTTGAAAATATCCATCAATCCTAGCATACCATGCTTTTGGTGCTTGTTTGAGGCCATACAAAGCTTTCTTTAACTTGTAGACATGATTTTCTTTTCCTTGCACTTCAAAACCTTGTGGCTGTTCCACATATACTTCTTCTTCTAAGTACCCATTCAAGAAGGCACTTTTCACATCCATATGATGGATGCTCTCCAATTCTTTTGAGTTGCTAATGAAATCAGCATTTTAATGGTCTCTTGTCTTACTACTAGTGCAAATGTCTCTTCATAATCAATGCCATACTTTTGTGTGAAGCCTTTAGCAACTAATCTTGCCTTATGCCTTTCAACACTTCCATCACTGTTACACTTAGTCTTGTAGACCCATTTGGTGCCAATCTTCATCTTGTCATGTGGAAGATTTGTAAGCTCCCAAGTGTCATTCCTGTGAATAGAATCCATCTCTTTTTGCATTGCTTGCATCCAAACCTCATTAGTATATGCATCTTCAAAACATGATGGTTCAAAATCAGCCTTGGTAAGTAAAGCAAAATTCAGTGTCTCACCTCTTGGATTTTCTTCATGTGCTTGATTTTAACTCCTTTGATAAATGTCACTCAATCTTCTTACCTTCCTTGTAGAACTAAGACTTGAATCTGGACTTACACTTGGAATTGAAAAACTAGATGAGGGGTTACTTGGTGGATTTGTAGCACTTGGAACATAAATATTAGTGGGCTGCCCATGATCAATATCATCCATAATAACTTCATTTAAAACAGATTTTGACTTTTCCATATGGCCTTTTTGATGACCATAAACTCCCCCTTCATCAAAAATCACATCTCTTGACACAGTAAGCTTATTAGTGATAGGATTATATAACCTAAGCCTTACTTTTCTCACTATATCCAACAAAAATACATGACTCACTTTTGGGATCTAACTTTTGCCTCTTTTGATCAGCAACATGAACATAGGCTAAGCAACCAAAAACTTTGAAATAATTAACATTTGGCTTTTTCTCATACTAGGCTTCATATGGAGTCATCCTGTCAAGTGCACTAATGGGACTCTGACTGAGAATATATACAGCTGTATCAACTGCATCTCCCTAAAAAGAATTACTTAATCCCTTTGTTTGTAGCATGCTTTGTGCCATCTCCACCACTGTACAATTCTTCCTTTCAGCTACACCATTTTGTTGAGGTGTGTATGCAGTGGTGAGTTGTCTTCTAATGCCATGCATATCACAATAACATTGAAAGGCTTTTGAGCAAAATTCTCCTTCATGATCAGTCCTTAAGCATTTGATTTTGTACCCTTTGTCATTTTCTACAAGGGCTCTAAACCTCTTGAATGTCTCAAGAGCTTCACCTTTGGTCTTTAAAAAATAAACCCAACACTGTCATGAGTAATCATCAATAAAAGTAATGAAATATGATGACTTACCCAAACTCTTTGTTTGCATAGGACCACAAATGTCTGAATGAACTAACTAAAGTGGATAATGGGCCCTCCATGCATTGCCTTTTGGAAATTTCTCTCTTGCATGTTTTCCTTTAGCACATCCTTCATAAACTTCCTTGTGCTCTTCAACCTTAGGAAAACCAGACACTAATGCTTTTGATGTTAGAATCTTCAAACTATGAAAATTTAAATGCCCATACTTGAGATGCCACAACCAACTTGTATCCTCATATGCCATATTGACAAGGTTCTTGTTATGTTCACCAAACTTCAATGGAAACATCCTATTCTTTGTCATAGGCACAACTGTTACCACCCTATTTCCTTGATTCTTATCATAAATTATACATTGTTGATTTTCAAATACAACTATATAATTCTTCTCACATGATTGTCCAACACTCAACAAATTATGCTTTAACTTTGGAGTGTAATAAATGCCTTTAACACTCTTCATACCTTCTTTTGTATGGACTTCCATAGCTCCTTTTACAACAACCTCCAATGATTTGTCATCACCAAGCTTGATCTTGGATTTAAAACTTTCATCCATTATAGAAAAAAGTTTTTCATTCCCTAACATGTGGTTAGAACATCCTGAATCTAAATACTAAACATCGTTAGAAACATTTTTAGCTTTGTCATAAGATAAAAATAAATTATTTGGAGGATTCTCATCACCTTCTTGAGCATAATGAAAACTTTTATCATTATTACCTTCTTTTAATCTACACTCATAATTAAAGTGGCCATACCTGTTACAATGATAACACTGGATATTTCTTTTATCAAATTGGCCTCTACCTCTTCCTCTAAAACCACCTCTTCCTCGGAAACCACCTCTGCCTCTATTTCCTCTTGAGTAATTATGATTTTGACCTCTACCTTGGCCTTGATTACTTTTGATGCTACTATTGGAATCTTCATTCTTTGTGATTTTTAATTTGGAGAAAAAATCTTTCTCTTCACTTTCTCCAAATGAATCTCTCAATCTTTCTTCATGAAACATCAAAGATCCAACTAGATGATCAAATTGAAGGGTAGACAAATTCTTGCTTTCTTCTATGATTATGGCAACATGGTTCCACCTTGGTGTGAGAGACCTCAACACCTTTTTGATCACAACCTCGTTGTTCACAATTTCACCAAGTGTAGCCATCTTATTGACCACATCTTTTACTCTGACACAATAGGTAGTCACACTTTCAGCTTCTTGCATATTTAAATTCTCAAATTCTCTCTTCAATGTCTGTAACTTGACAACTTTGACTTGATCACTACCTTGGTAAGCTTCTTTTAGAGTCTTCCAAGCATCCTCTGCTGTCTTAGCTCCTAAAATTTGAGGAAATAAGCTCTTATCTAGCGCTATTTGAAAATGAAATAACGCTTGAGCATTCTTCTTCTTAGCCTCCTTCTTAGCTATTTTATCATTTGCTATAAGGGCATTCCAATTAGTTGGCTCTGCATAACCTAATTCAATAATCTCCCACAAATCTTTTCCTATAAAAAAAGTCATCATTTTGATACACCAATAATCATACTCATTTCCATCGAATTCTGGAATGGGCAAGGAGTTAGAATTTGACATGATAAATTTTTGGCAAAATTTCAACTACTAAATCTTTAACCCAAAAGAAAAAATTCTTGCTCTAATACCAGATGTAAATTTTATTCAAGTCCAACTAGTTGATAAATTAGCATAACAAAATAACAGTAAATTAAAACCAAACACTTACAGCAGAGACAAGCCAAAAATATGCAATAATACTCTGTATTATTTCTGATATATCTGTTACAGTTTTTTCAAGTCATAAAATAGTAAGGATGCAACTATTTAAATAGCATGGAGTGCTTGACTTAGAGGGGTTTAACTGGCTGTTCAAAAAATAATATAATTTTTTTTTAAACATGCATTTCTTCATGCATTATTGGCTGCGCTAATAAACTGCAAGTTAAAACAATGTTTAACAACAAATTTCAAAAAAAAAAACTAGAAATAAAAGAATCCCATGCGTAGATGAGGACTGCAGTCAACAGATGGGGATAACATGCAGTGAGGAAAGCATGCATCGGTGAGGACAACATGCATCAGTTATAAAAAATGTGGAAATTAACATTGAATATATTCAATTGATTTTTTAGCAGGAACGAGTATGTTGAAAGTTTGATATGACAATACACATCAAAATTTTTATGTGCAAGAGTTGAATTTTTAGACTTGATCATAACCTACTAATTCTCTAATTTTGAGGAGTCTTATTTCATTGAATATTGATTAAATATTAAAATTTAAATGTCATTTTTTTTTATAACGTGGAATTGTGGCACAATTTAGCCTAATAGGAAAAGAATGGCACACACTATAACAAGGAGATAATATATTATGTCATTTTTTCTATTAGCCTAAAGTGTGCCATAGTTCCATGTTTTTGATTTATTTAGTTTTAACAAGTGATATTCACCTTTGAATTTTAATCCACGTGGAATTATTAGCATTGTTTATTCATTTTCACAATGAAATTTTGATATAAATTTTACATTTTGAAAAATGAAATAAAAAAACATTTGATATCATCTACAATTTATATAAATTTACCATGGTAATATGGTGGGAATTATAGTATAACATTCTTAAATGACTTTATAATGAAACAAGTTCATTATTGAATTAAATTAATATTGTAATCTATAAAGGTCTCTTCTTCTAGTCATATGTTTTAGTATTGCAAGAACCATCACTAAACCACACACAATTATGCACCTCTTTCCATGCGCATCTCCACACAATCACATAAAATCTTCACAACATAAATAATAATTTTTGGAAGTATTCATATTATTTTCAGAACTCATAAAACCTTAGAATAATGCTTTAGCATTGTGAACCTCTATATTATAAGTTAAGCTTTCCAAAAATATATTATATTCCAATATCGAAGCATACCAAAAATACTATATTCCAAGATAGAAGCATACCCAAAAAAGTGCAACCCACTCCAGGTTATCTCATGCCATCTAAATGGATTATCCCGAATCAATAACAATATTATCAGCTTTCCTTGTTTGATGCTCCACTCAATTGACATACCTTGAGTTATTGCATTAAATCAAGAACTTATTCATATTTAGATCTTAATAACAACCTACACAACATCATTCCAACATTGGGGCCATTTCCTTATGCATTTCTAAGCTTGATTGGCTTGCCCTAATTTACCACAAATCACTAATGAAATGTTTTACACATTGCATAATGTCTTCAATGTTGACATATCCTACACAATTTTTGGACCTATATGACAAACATAGAGACTCTTTGCACTCTTGCATGATTCCACAATACCAAAATATACCACCAATGTTCATATGTTCTTGCATATCCTACGAAGTGACATTGATGAACACCACCCACACAACCTTTATAACATTTATTTTCATGCACATAGACATGTGGTACCCTTAAATTATTTTGTAGCACCTTACAATATACCACACATTAGTCTAGTTGAGCACATGACTCAATGATGATATGGGAAACCTACACCATGTTGTGCCACACTAGGTGAAACATATCTAAAGTAGACCATGCCATAACATCTACCAATTGTCAGAACATCTGTCAGCATAACACACACTAGAAATTCAACTCCCACACTTGCAATAAGTCTAACCATCACTCAGGGAGAAGGAATCATTCTTGTAATTTTCCTCTTTTATAATTATCATCTATTATAACTAAATAATTGTAATGATATATGTTAATGTATTTGATAACACATCATCATCCATGACCTCATCATAAATACTTACATGACTTGAGTATCTTGTATCAAATGGTCATTTCTTTCACATGTTAGCATGCCTCAAGTATCTAACATCTATTGAGAATTGTAACACATCTACCAAACTAGGAAAATTAATTAAGATGTGTCTCCCATTTTCAGATCATGGGAGCTTGCATTCCCAACCCTTTTGGTCATTCATAGTCTATAAAAATTAGTTAAGACATGTCTCCTCCTTTCTGATCACAATAATTATCATGTACTTAGTCTTATTGTGCATTTGTACACATGTAGCTTACCCTATTATTTCCTTTGAAATTTATCACTATTAGACTAATCTCTATATATTTGAATGTGTAATAGTTATTCTACATCTTGTTTATATTACATTGCATGTTCTACAATTATGCAACTATTTGAATAGATATGTCTAGTTTAGATAGTTGTAGTTTGTTATCTATACAAACTCCCAATTTCGAGGAGTCCTTTTTCATTTCAACATCACTAATACATTAACATTTAGATGTGATTTTTGGTGATAACCTATAATTGTAGCACAATTTAGCCTAATAAGAAAAGAATGAAAAAAACTATAAAAATTAGATAGTGTTTTTTTAAATAATATATAAAAATACTAATGTGTTACAACATTACATTCTTGACCCTAAAATGTAGAAACATTATTTTCATGGATTTACTTTTAAATATGTTGTTTTATTTTTTATATCAAACTAAAATGTGCCATAGTTCCATGCTTTAAATTTTATTTATTTTTTACAAGTGATCTTTGCTTTTGACATCTAATCCACATGGAATTATAAAAATTGCTTATTTATATTCACATTGAAATTTTTATAGAGATTTGAATTTTCAAAAAATACAAAGATTATATGATATTGTTTGTAAATTATATAAATTTAGTATGGAAATATAGATTGAATTACAATAGAACATTATCAAATGACATTACCATGCAACAAGTTCATCATTGAACTACATTAATATTATAATCTTTTGGAATTATAAATATATCTTTTGGAATTATAAATATATCATTTTATAACCTTTTACTAAGTCTAGTGTTTTCCCATCAACTACAAAATTATGTTTCACAATATGTGGTATTGATATCCATAGGGTATTTTGTCTAACCATAAATAATTTTGCGTTAACCACATGGTCACAGTCAACCTAACCCTTTGTAAAAATGCATATCTTGAAGTGCAGTATTGATTTTCCTCTTATAGTATTGCACTGGCCATAGGTAGTTTTGCTAAAATGTATGATCACTTTCAGCCTAACTATCTACAAAAATACATATCCTAAGTTGTATTTTTGACCTATTAGTTGTGATATTGCTTCTTTAGAAGTGATTTTGTATATAATTGACTGTGAATCTATAGTTTTGATCAATCTAGTAATGATTTTGCATTCATTTTTTGACTTCAAATTATCCTTTATTTAATACATTTTTAAGATCTTTTAAATTGAATATTAAGTCATTTCAAGGGTTCCACAAGTACGAAATTGCATTTGGCATTAGGGGCATTGCCCCTCAACCCTGCTCAATACCATGACCTAGAGCATGCTCAAGGCATTTCCCTCAAATACCACAAGGGGTGTTGCCCCTTGATTCTATAAAGCACACTACCTCGTGTCATGACCCCTCATCCAAAAAATGTTATAGTGAAAAATAAATATTTTTTTAGTGTTTTTATTAAGGCTTATTGGACTAAGATTTAGGTTTCTTATAGGGCTAAATATAGTGGTAGTTTAAAATTTATAAAATATTCTCTTATAGGTCATATTTTTGTCTAACATTTTATCTTATAGGTATCCCCTCAAGATTGCCAGTTAAAACTACTAATCATTTACTTTGTAGGACACCTATCAAAGATTTTGGTATTTTTAAAAAATATTTTGTATATATTTTATACATATCACACTTTAAATAATTTAATAAATATTTTTATCTTCTTGTGTGTCACATGAGGGCTACAATGGTTTATGTTGACGTCCTTGAGTCCTTTCAATGATTCCTAGAGGATCAAAAACTACTAACAAACCCTCCCATTTATATTTTATAAGTGTAACCTAACATGGAATTCACACCCATGTAGTTTTTATGGTCTTAGGGGGATGGTGACCATGGATTTAACCACCATACACTAATCCATACTCCATGTTTTGTTGGAGTATAAATATCAAGGACAAATTTTATTAGGCTAAGCGATTGACCCCACATAGGTATTTCATGAAGGGGAAGAGTTAATTATTTAAACCAAGTATTAGATATCACCTTATATAGATTCAGGCCCCACATACCTTACATATATTACGGATGCCCTTAAATATCTTGTTTATCCTATATTAGAACCATTGATAGTAAAAGGTGAATTGCTATCAGATTCAATATCATATTCCAAGTGATCATCATATGTAGATGGGGTTGAGAGGGTTTAAGAGATTTTATAATAGGTTATCAACCTATAGCCTCACCCTCAAAGTCATTAGATGGTGCAGCCATCAGGTTACATACCCAATTAGTTTATTAATCCTAGGTTTGTGGTTTTCTTGATTTGTAGAGTGTTGTGCTAGACTTGTGATGTTTGTGAGCTAGTTCAACCTTTGACCCAAACTATATACCCCTATCTAGGATTCCTATATATACCATCTTGTATATCATTGTCAATATACTCTTATGCATATTCTCTTTATACATTTATGTACATTCATTTAAGCCTATATCATATTGCATCTCATCATATCTCTCACCACCCTCTTATCTTAATCACATCCTAGTCTAGTCTCATCCATCAACAATTGGTCATACCCCTATCCTTGTCATAGTCTAACTTTGACTAAGTCCACCTTACCCATAACTAATCACACATCACCATAAATTAATCCATTCTAGATCAAACCTTAAATTCATCTCGACCTTGGATAGCCTAATCACCTTGTTCATCACCATCTCCCTCACTTATATAATCTAGTCTTAATCTTAGTCTAGCCAAACTCATACCCTTGTCTATACTAGTCCTCTTGTCAAGTCTATCATTGTACTTTGGTCCTCATCTATGTTTGAAAAAAAATTATTTCCATATTAGGGTCTTCATCATTATCTTGCTTATGTCTAATCAAGTTTGAGTCATAAACAGAATCCTATCAACCTATCAATCAAATAATCTCATTATTTTAATCTATCAGCTTAGTCTTTAGATAGTCTTAATCCAGTCACCCCTTAAGCAAAATTAGTCTCTTGGGCCATTATATTCCCTTATCAAGTCTTAGAGATTATCATAGAACACTCAGTTAAATCTATTCTAAACTCATCATAGTCTAGTTCACATCCTAATTTGGTCTACTTAATCCTATCTTACTTCATCAAACATCACATCACGTCAAATCAAACTTGAAATCATATTAAGGAAATCCTTTGTCTAAATTTGTTTCACACATCCCATCATCATCCCTTAATCTTTCCTTTCAATCCCCCATACCTACCAATTAGGGCTAATGAATCACATCATTTGTACTTTTTCCCATCTTGATCAATGGCATCCAAAATAAATTTGGTCAATATCTTGATTGAGGAATGCCTTATGACCAATAGGGATATGCTCATTTCTCACATTCTTGAGATGAGAACTCCAAATCCTATAGAGTTTGATCCCATCTACCCAACATTACCTACATTCTACACTCATCCACATTAGCCAACTCCAAGTCTTCACACCAACTAGTCCCAGTCAAACTCTCCATCCACTAGTCATAGCCAATCATCTAACCATTCCTACATTATCAAATAGAATCTAATTTTTGCCACCTCATATATTACTTATCCACCAACCTAATCATATCAACAACCATCTAATCCAAAAC